>DWJZ01003883.1:0-16217 GCA_018249125.1 Asbolis capucinus | reverse complement strand
TAAAAATACATAATAAAAAAACCATAAAAAAACAAAACAAAAAATGTTTCCTGCGACTGTAAAATAAAAATAAAAATCTCTACCAGTACTATTGTAACTGTATTCAATTACTAAGTAGATACATGAAACGTAAACCTTTTTTTTACTTTATGTATAATATATTAGTAATTTCTCGCTTCGCTTCGGAAAAACTAGCTAAAAGAAAAAAACCTTGCATTTTCTGGGATGACATTGCCTTGAACTCATAACATTTCATAGTACAACTGGCGAAAGAATTTTCAAAATTTGTCCAGAATTTTTGTAATATATCCATTACAAATGTTTACAATATTAATGCACATTTCTGTTTTATTTCACGACGTACAGATACCAAAAACGTCTCATACGTAAACCTTCAAACTTGTAAATTTTGGTAAAAACTCTAGATCGAATTTGCACCGAATATACCTTATTCCTTATAATATTTTCGCAATCCAAGAGTTTGGATGATACGCAATAAGTGGCATACACATTACAATCATTAGAAAGTTGCCATTGAAAGTCAAGGTTGCATATAATTCAGACCATAGTGGCCCATCTGATAATTACGAGTATATTTTATTGCGCAAACCTCCTGTCAATAATAGGTTACGATAGACGAATTTTGTCTATTCGATAATTTCATTGTACGTTAATCTAATTTGATCTGCTGAGGAGTTTCTTTAGCCGTTTATTCTCCTCAATGAAGCATCTTTACGAAACGTAATCTACATTTAGGTAGTCCGGTATACCTTGCACCTGTATGCAAAAATAGTATTTAATTTAATTTAATTCTTTCAACTCAAATCTGTAATAAAATATTATTCAATCATTACATTTTACATAATTCTTCTTTTAAAACTTTTTTTTATTATAATTTAACGGCCCTGGCCTTTCAGCATACAGCCATGAAAACTAAACGAAAACTGGCATGATATTTTTATTACTGTTTTTACAAATACACGAAACTAAAAAGGTTGTAAAAAAAATAAACCACAGTAAACTTAAATAATCATATATAGTTTTTATTACGATACACATATCATTCGATTTCAATCGTTAAGCTATGTCGGAGGCCTTCAGGTGGCATAAAAACTTCGACACTTGGGTCGTCTCCACCAATGATTGGAGCAGCATGGTGAAATATGCTCTAGGCCTCCTCAGTATGAGACACGTGCTCAATAGTGGGCTATCAATGAGTTGCCACGATGCACATTTAATTTTTTATCCGACTGAAGTGAAAAGCAGGGTAGTTGTTTATTCTCCACGCTTGGTCATAAAAGGACGTTGATTGCGGCAGACTGAGGCAGATTGAGGCAGACTGACGCAAGCTGAGGCAGATTCATGAATCATCGAGCAATTTTTTAAGTGCGATAGACAGTGGCGCGCTGCGGTTCTCTGTTGTCAGTGATTGATACAGACAGAACACGAGTAATTATTGCTCGGTTCTACAGATATTTTAGGGTTCCGTAGAAAATTTAAAAAGCTTTGCCACGCCATAAATTCTAAAAAAATAAATCTTTTTTTTTTTATTAAATTAGCGCTTAACTACGAATTCTGATGGTAAGTGCCGACGTAGTCTTTGATGAAGCGCACTAACTTAGTAAAAGCCTATTCACTCTTGACTTGAAGACAATTACATTACAATGAAACGGAAATACCGACGCGGACAACTTATTCCATTCCTTCGCACGGAGTATGGGTCCATGGAATTAAACATATTGTGTGGCTTAACGTGTAATAACTTGACCTTTTTTATGTAACTCCTCAGAACACATCTACTCACAGAGTAACTGTTAGCTTTTGCGTATTTAAAGAGATATTTTTTCTACAAGAATAAAACAAACGTTCTTGTTCACAGAAAAAAATACAATTACTAGAAATATCCAATTATCCTTCTCGCTGTATAAGCTACAAATATGCTAAAATTCATCTAAATTGGTATATTGATTACGGAGTTGCCATACTAATTTATACCTGTTATCCTGCGGGAACAAAGACATATCCGGGGATAAAACCTATTCTTTAACCATTTTCAGGTTTTAAACTTCGATTATGCCAAATTTCATCTTAATCTGTGCAGAGGTTTTTGCGTGAAGCTCGAACTGACGGAAAATAAATCCAAAAATATTGTTTTGGTCTCTATACCAATAACAAAGTGTCCCTGCACAAAAATTTTCAGGAAATATTTTATGTACATAATTACCCTGTTACAGTTTTATTATTAACATAGATTATTTTGCCATTCTTCGTCACCTGGACGTCTAAAAGACTGGAGAAGTTGCACCACAATTTTTAACATACTCTTATTTCATATTTTTGGGAGTATTCATTATAATTATACTGTGTTGTAGCAGAGAGTATTGTCAAACAAAATCCATTAAAAAAATCTTCCGTCATACACTTGTGTTGTGACCAGGAGTCGAACCCACAACCGACAGCGTTACGAACTAGGCTACAAGGTTATTATAATTACAGAAAATTGAAGGAAAGTGCAGTTGCACGCACTACGTAAATCACCGTCCATGATTACACAAAATGCCGTGTAGCCACAGTGTAACAACTAACAGTAGTCCAGCACATTTCTAGACTAGACAACAAAGGTATACTTCTAATCCTTACATCTATGCCAGCTGTAAATCCGATCTGAAATATTTTCCATACGAACATGTCAAAGTATGGAAAAATAAAAATGAAAATCCAGATCGAATCGCACAGAGTAAAGAGTAAACTGTTTTTTACAAAACACAAGACCAATAACCTTATGTTTTGTTTTATTTTAAATCAACTAATCGCGATGCATAATTTCACGTCCTTCATAATTGCGACTCGTAACTGTCCATCGTGAGTTCTGTTCTCCTCTCACAATGCTAAGGGTCTAGGGTCTAAGGGTCTAAGGGTCCACGCTGGCCAAGTGCAAATTAGTAGACAATACCTTCGAGAACGTTATGAGGCACTCTCAAGAGTGCAGGTTTCTTCCAGATGTTTTCCTACACTAAGTGATAGCGAACTTGTAATATGCATATAACTTTTACATAGAGATGCGCTCATTTGAACCCAGGACCTCCCGTTCACAACACCAATTTTCAAACCATTGCTAGGGATAGCTTGACCGACGAACAAAATATTGTGCTATGCCACAAGTAAGGTATGCTCTCACTGGCCTGAGTGCGTGTCTATACTTGCCCCCCTTTTCGTGCAACGCGGACATATTTACAGGTTACTGGATTTATATAAAACATATCCAGCTCGTACATGGCTTTAACTAACGATGGCCCAATACTGACCACGGATCTCACTTAGGAGGCCTAGAGCATACTCCACCACGCTGCTCCAATGTGGATTTGTGGAGGGGTTAGCTACCAACCCAAGTATCAGAGGTTTATGTATAGTTTAACGATTTCTATCTTACATCAACCAAGACCGATGGCTGTAGGTGCCTTCCGAAACACGGAAGCATTCTTGAAATTTTTCACTCCAGTTCACTCTAACCGCAGTCAACATCATATCCAGTACATGAATACGAAGTGTCATACATAAGAGTATATTCAGAATTAGAAAAGGATACTCACTTTGCTATTATGAATTTTGCCATAAGTTAAGTATTAAATTAATATAACTAAAACATGTATTCGTTATCCTGAACCAATCTCATAATATCCAATTAAAATTATCCTCTTATAGAAATGGACAGACATAATCGTGATTTAGATCAACCGTCAACTAGATGCGGCTACGTGGATGCGGCTAGGTACGGCTAGCTAGGTGCGGCTAGCCAGGCGCGGCTAAAAGCTTTTAATTAATACGGAATCAATTGGTACTTGATATAGAGTATATTACAAGTATACTTCGTCCTGTCATTTATTAATGATCGATCCATTATTGCTAATAAACTTGAAATGACCTAGATTTGGTTATTAAATAAATTTCCTTGAAATATTGGCCCATTGGCACGGTTCTATCGTGGAGGAGGCCTAGATCGCACTGCTTCGTTGGATTGGTGGGGAAGTTTTTTGCCAACGTGTTGGAATTTACGATTGCAAAATGATTAAGTTTAAAAAAACAGTTGTCCTTTGGAATGATTCCAGCGCATACGATTGCTGTCTCGCGTTCGTATGTATGTAGTTATCATTTTAAAGACATCCTGTATATTTTTATTGTATGACCTCTTTTTTTTAAAAAGAGTACCTGGAGTTTTTGCTCCGTTTTTTTTCTTCTGGCCTACACTAGGTTACTTAGGCTAAGTAATATTGTAATATTCTAGCAAAGCCGATGACTTGTAGATACCGCGGCAAAGGTTATGGATTTTAAATCCGTAACCATTTTTAAAGTATCTTAATAAGAATGTATGAATATTATGTATGTAATCTTCTCACTTTCATTAAGTGAGCTCGATGTTTCTATGATGAAATAAAATATTTTGACTTTGACTAACGATAACAAACCATACTGACGACCGATAAGCATTAACGTCTGCTACCGAAGATAATGTTCGGAACCCACGTGCCCCCGGAAGCACGGAAGTTCTGATGAAATTCTGGCCACTACCGGTCACCAATCCAGCCAACCTTGCCCCCTGTATTTAACCTCGTTGATTGTTTAAGGTCGTCGCAAAACGTTTCGATCAATAATATTAATGAACTTTGAATAACAATCTGATTATTAAACAAAAAAATCCTTCAAATATATTATTATGGTCAATAACATGATTTTGTGTTTATGGATAGTCAAACAAAAATACACGTGGACTTGTTAACTCAATAACGGTTACTGAGCACGGGTTACTCATTACTGAGGAGGCCCAGAGCGTAATTACCCGATGCTGTATACTTCTCCGATGATACAAAATGCTCCGAGTCGGATTGGTGGATATTTCATTCATTCACAAAAAAATTTGTTCGTAATTTCTTAGGGATTGTATATTGTTAACTTTTAGCTTTCGTTAAATGAGCTGTTGGTTTCTAAGAAGTAAATAGTTTTCATTTCATTTAACGTTTCACAAGCAACGAGCTTTTGGGTCCTAAGTGAGCTTTTGGTTCGTAAGTAAGCTTTTGGTTCCTAAGACGAAATAAATGCATTTCGTTAAAAAAAAAGGAATCTCTTTATGCAGGTGACACTGACAACACCGGCCTTAACCACACCATCACAAAGTTTCATTTTTGACTTATTACAGTTTACGCTGGAATTTGTTCTTGTTACCGTGGAGTAATATTTGATAGTTTTTAGATATTCATTTTTACAATACACGCAAACGGCAAAAGTACAAAGCAAAGTTGGAATCTTTAAAAGTAGCAATTTCATAATCTGAAAATCTTTTAAAAACTGAAAATAACACATTTTAAAGGATGAATGTGCAAGATGAAATTAGACGAATATGTCCTACACAGTCCAAAGTTATATTTTGGACATAACTAGGTACATACCAGGCGGTGTTAATGAACAAACCAGTCTTTGACACGACTAAAAGTGAAAATGATGTCGTCACACACCTTTATTGACGTGTACAACACAAACACAACTGACCTCCCATTGTCAACATTTTCATGATAATGAATGACAAATATTGCGCAAGATTAATGTGACGCGTCTTTACTAAGATCACCCGCGGCTCTGCTTGTACCAATGTTGATAACAGACCATCTTCTATCTCTTCATACATACGTCAATCCGTCGCTCCGTATCAACGTGAAACACGGACGAACATACAAACACAAATTTATAATATTAGTATGAATTTAAACTAAGGACGGCCTTAGACGATCAATAATATTGCGCAATATGTCGAATTGTTTAATTTTTGTGAAGGTTAATGAATTAATTAGATCGTTAATGATGGAAAATCATTTAAAGAAATATCAAGGATATGAGAAGCCACAATACTTCAGAGGTATAAATTGCAGTCAAAATCTTTTATTACCGATATATTCGACGCAACGCTCTCTCGGAAATCTTTCCAAACTTTGACATACATACATATGTATTTGCTGACGGATGGAAAAAGATCTTGAATAGGTCGCTAAACTATAGTGAAATTCTTCTACCTTGACTATACAAAATTATTATTGCTTTAGATTTATTATTATTAATTTAATTATTTGAGTTTTCTAAATGTAAATTATGTTTTGTGAAAAGTTTCTATTTATTTTTGTTATTAATTTTTTTTTCTCTTGTTGTGTTAATTAGTGTTAATTGTGAATCGTTCTAATGAACAATAAATAAATATGAATATAGATAAATAGATTTATATAATTATTAGAGTTAATTTATTAATTATTTTTCAATGTTTCTGTATGCCTTATTTTTGGCCTTTGTTTCTTATGTCAAATTAAGTCTGTGTGATGGAAGCTACGGGGGTGAATGTTAACGTTGGTTCTTTATCATATCACGATCACGATATACTGTTATAGATGGGACACTTGATTTTGATACTTGTATGAATTAATTGACCTAGACTTGCCAACTTGATAATGATTTTTTAATAAATAACTTTTTAATATTTTTTCATTATTTACTGCCTTTCTACTGTCAAAAGGTTTCATCGTCACCTTTCTTTAGTAACCTCTTATTTTTAGCTTATCTATTTTAATAAACGATTTTGTAAATATCGGAGAAGAAAACATAATTTTTACTTATGTATCATACTGAACCCACTGGGCGTAATATTGCTTACACAATTTTATTGTTATATTCATTGCAATTTTATCAATTTAATCAACATTGAATTTATATATTCTATAGCAGCGTAGCTAATAAAATATTTCGAATTTATTGAAACATAAATATTGCTTATCTATCATCAGCTTTAAACTCTTAAGGTAATCTCGACAGCTTTGTTGAATGGTGTTATAAGTGACGCAACTTGCATTAGTAATCAAGCACTTTCGCTACAATCTTGCCTTCTGCCTCATCCAGTTAGATTTACATTATTAGAATTTTCATCTGTAACTACCGAACACAGGCACAGTTATTTGAACACGGGCAAGCTTTACCAACTTAATAACAATCTTACATCGATGCAATAAGGTCGCTATTACCTTGGACGGTCCACTGCGGAGACGACCGAGTCTCACGTGTGGAAGATACTCAGGAATGGACGCAAAACCTGTTTTATCCACGGTATAACCACGTGCTCGTAGATTATTTGTCCACGTTCCAATTGCTTCTTGCAATCAGTGTAATAAGTTGGAAGAGCGAAGCAAATTACACGCGTCTTATGCCTCGTACGATATTTGACGTATTCTTACGTATACCGTCTGTAAATAACATTGTTTCAATTTCTTGTCTGTGACAGACGATTAAGTTACAAAGTTAAGGTTACGTATAAATCCAGCAAGGACAATTTACGCGGTAAAATTAAGGTTATAATAAACTGTGATGTAATTTAAAAAAATATATCTCGAAATTACTGTTTTTTTTTTGGTATACCTTATTACTATTTAATAGGTGTACCGATTTTGATGATTCTTTTTATATTCGAAACTAATTGCTTGTCATGTATATTCATTTTAATTTGAGCGACATCTGACGGATAGTTAATGAATAAATCCATGTTGTTCCCACAACATTAAGTATCCTCTCCTCGGTCATTATAATCTATATATTTAGACAATTTTTTATATTAAAATTTTTACTTTTCTTTTTTTTTATTTAAAAATTTTAAATTGGGTTATATTATAATTAATAATGTTTTGTTTGTTTATCTTATAAAAAATAGTTGTTCTTTTTTTTTTAAATATTATCTGCCGCGGTCCGGCAGCTAATGTACGTGATTATTCATCAAAATTAAATCAAATCTTTATATTATCTCCGTCTCGCTTTAATCTCCAAGATTTCTGCATTGGTAGAGCTCAAATTCTGACATAATACTAGTTATAAACCTCTCCCAAATAAATTTTAATGTGGGTAACAATTAGTTTAATTAAACTAATAAATAAATTAATATAAATTAATTAAACTAATTGTTACCCACATTAAATTTAATTTAACTTCGAATACTATAATATACGAGATTTTTCATAAAATTCAATCCATAATTTTGTATCATTTTCTCATCAATAAAACTACATGTTTACGTAACGTTCCGATTTACGGTCTAGCAGGTCATTATTTGCGTAAATTTGTTATTCTTTTAAAAGCTTCCCCGTATTAAATTATCATGATAATGCCGTTTAAACGTGTGAGCGCATACCTTCGAAGAATTCTGTGAGAAAATCGGACAAGAGATGTGTATTGTATGCAGAAATTCTGCATGAGTTCGAGTAAGTGTGTTATGTATGCCTGCCGCAATTGCACGTCACGCCCAAATTGCGACGCCAATGATCTAATTAAATTCAGATAGAAATCTGCTATGCGATACTTGTAGCAGATACGGTTCTGTTGAATTATATTGTATGTCTCTGCATGTGTGTGCGTGCGTGTGTGTGTGTGTGCGTGTGTGCGCGAGTGCGTGTGCATGTGTGTGTGCGTGTGTGTGTGTGTGTGTGTGCGTGTGTGTGTGTGTGTGTGTGCGTGTTTGTGTGCGTGTGTGTGTGCGTGTGTGTTTGTTTGTAAGAATTGAAAACAAAAACTAGATATACATTACAATCATATCCATTTAAAAATAATCCCATACAACCTTTTATTCCCTATCCCAAGGGATCTCTGCTATTATTTAGGATAAAAAGTATTCTAAATTATACTACATATGTCTAGTTTCAGCCCGCGGCTTCTCCCACATCACGTTGATAAATGTGTTTATTATCCCAGAATATAATTTATATGTGTTCCATGTTTCATTTAAACCCATTTACCTAACGGTTAGCGTTAGCTTAGTGTTTCCCAAACATTAATCAATAATAAAGATTGGGAAACACTGCTGTTTGAAATGATGATTAATACCCAAAGCCAAGATATTCTTCCGTTCATTATTTGAGAGTAATGGTTAACTGTTATTGACATTAAACCCAGAGTGTGTCGTAAATCAACTTGTACCAGCATAAACGTTGGTTATCAAAGAGTTACTGCCAAAGTACCATCAAGTTATGAAACTTCATTATTGAAATCCATTATACGTTCGACTTTCTACTCGACTGGTATAATTTAGGAATGAAACAAGTATGAAGTGTACTATAAGAAACATACATAAAAAAGGCGGGAAATAAAATAATTACGTAAAAATTAAATTTGGGCGCCATGTTTTGAATATGGAACACAGTATATGCAATAAAAATATTTTAACTTTTTAATAGTTTTGAATGTCGAATATACTTTCAGAATTATAACCTTTGAGTAGATACGTATTAACAGTTCTATAAAATATCTGCAGAATAAACTGACATATAGACTATTCTATCAATATAAATAAAAATATATATTCTAATAAAAATGTGTACTTAGTTTCTGTACGCTTCAAAATCTCCAAAATTTCTGCACTAATTGAGATCAAATTCTATCATAATACTAGTTATAAACCTCTTCCACAATTAAACTAATTTTCACCGACATTAAATTAAATTAAACAATATTCAACCCTAATTAAACTAGTTTACTAGTTGTATTCCCCAAAACTTAATTAGTTGCTCCTCGTACTGAACTAGTTATCCTCTAATTAAACTAGTTCTAACCCAGACATATGTAACCTAGCAATTACTATTCATATTTTAAAAATATTCAACATTGTATATTCGATACTACTAGTAGGTTAGTAATGATAACAGCCAGATCACAGCTTCCTGCTAGGTCCTTGTTGCCTCACTTTACTTGTACTAGTACATACATCGAGTTTTAAATTTAGCCGTATCTTTAATAGTTACTTGAACTGTTCGTTAATACTGTAAATGTGTACAAAATTTGTACAAAGAAGCCATTTAACTTACCATTAACGACTCTTTAAGGCAGTGTACTACGCCATTTGGCAAATAAATTAATAACATTACTTAGTAGATAGGAATTGTCTACTGAAACTTAAGGCAATACCGCGGAATTGGCTGTCGATTTTAAATCCGTAACCATTGTTAAGGTATCTTAATAAGAATGTATGAATAGGACGAATGTAATCTTCTGACTTTTATTAAGTGAGTTTGATGTTCCTATGATGAAATAAAATACTGTGACTTATATCCGAACATATTTTATATCGGAATTCTGTACTAAAGATAGTAGTATAGGACTAGCGTTATATCGGCCCTGACTGGTAACTCTTAGGTATTATTCACATAAGCCAAAAAACTACATATTTTGAAAATTTCGCCATAAGTAGTTCAGCAATCAAAAATAACAACAATGACTATTATTATATAAGAATTTAGTGACAGCACAATTGAATAAATAATGCTAATAACAAACTCGGACCCAGTATCATCAAAAACAATTATTACACCTATCACACATCTAAAATAATAAAACAACAAAGCGATACACTCAAACGCATTCTCAAAAACTTCCAATTACACGCGGAATTCACGGTCGATAAATTTAATTTCAACCGACCTACATGAGTGACTGCCATAACTGTACCGACCGAGATGGTGATTCCGTAATGGGAGACGTTGCACTTGGCTGGCTCATCTGGGTTGACCGCAAGGCCTACCCTGCCCCTCTACACCTGTTCAATAATGTATGCAGCACAATGCTGTATACTTTGTCCCACATAATGCTCTTACTGTCGTCACTGTTAGACGTGTCTGGGTTCTAAATAGTTTAAATAGGGTTATAAATAGTTTGATTAGGGGATAACTAGTTTAATATGTGTAATAACTTGTTTAATTATAACATTTATTACTAGTTTAATGGGGGTTTATAATCAGTATAATTGGAGTGGTTTTAGCTTGTTTCACGGGGGTTGTAACTTGTTTAAGAGGGGGTGAAATTATAATTGTATCGAACGAGATGGTGAGTCCGTAAAGGTGTCTACCTGTTGCACTTGGCTGGCTCATCTGGATTGACCGCAAGACCTCAGCTCTGCCTCTCTACGCCTGTTCAATAATGTATGCAGCGCAATCTTGTACGATTTGTCCCACATTGTTGTTTTATTGAAACGTGTTTAGTTTATAGTCAGTGTAGTTAGGGGTTATAAATAGTTTAACTACAGGACAACTCGTTAAATATGAGGGACAACTAGTTTAGTTACAAAGCAGATTATGACTAATTAACTAGTTTAATTAGAGGAAAACTTGTTCAATCAACTAAGGGGAGGCTTGGCACTGTATATTAAATATTCTTACACGTGATCTGAGATTGGGGGAGGCAGTACAAAAGCCTACCATGTAGCACCAGGTCTGGATAAAACGTTTCAAAAAAATGTCACATGATTTATTTGCTGCCCCTAAACGACAGGACCGATCATTCAAATTATCCGTCATTGAAATAATTTGTCCTTAACTATATCTCAAAGTAATTAAAAGTACCCCCTTTCAAATCAATTGCACCTACAATCCCGGGATGCGTAAAATTATAAGTATGAGTGTGTACTGTCTGGGTGCATTTTCACGTGCCTCGTTCGTTATCCACCGGGGACCCTCGAATCAATATTGATACAGATTATAGTTAGGTAGATGAGAGCTCATTCCCTTCATTGTTTTCGTTTACGAACGGGAGTTTGTTGGGTTTTATTTCACTGTTAGGGACTGGGAATGGCCGATTAATGAGCACGAGGCTCTTCTAATAACTTAGGAGACCTATCCACCACGCTGTTTCATTAGGGAGTGGTGGAGATTGAGAAGAATAAGCGGGATTAAGCCCGTTCTTACCCAAAACCCAAAAATTTCATCTTAATATCATGATAACGCATGTCTTCCGTAAAATATCAGATCATTTTATCCTCTTTTAGATAATAATTATTAAAGTAACTTTAACGTATTAATTTGACAAGTGTATAATATAACATGTACATCCTATGAACAGGTTTTGACACATTTTATCTTATCTGTGGGATATGTATGTAGCTAGTGTTACTAACAATAATAGCTACATTTATCCATGATTAGATACTGCCCTCGCTTCACTTCGGAAGAACCAGTTACCAGAAAACTGTAACAGTTAGACATACACTATCACGGATTTATTTGTAGATATTGATATCCTCTATAAAACTGCAGTACATTACACTTTGCTCTATTGTCAATCATTTCCGCAGCGTACGCCATATAAAGATTTTTTTGGTACTTTTTTCACACGTTGGGTTACTTTGTGAAAAGTCTCTATCTTTTCTCGTATTAAATATAGCCTATGTTCATCAGGGACAGCGTAGGATTCTAATAGTAATTTTTTTTTAATCGGTCCTGTAGTTTTGGAGCCTATTCAATTCAAACAAACAAAAAATTAAATCTTTCCTCTTTACAATATTAGTGTAGATATGCCAGTGATATTACAATAATATATAATTCTTTTTGAAACCTAGTATGTGATTAAAAATCTATAGTAATTTTGTATATTGTAGAGTTACAAATTGAAAGTAACTATTGAAAATTTGTTTATGTGTGTTTCACATTCATGATAATTTTTATTATATTTTCTTTATAAATTTCATATATTTCTAATTATATACAAAATATTAATATTCACCACTCCTACCCCATAATTTCAACTACTGTCTCAAATATCAAATTCTTCCGGTCACGCAGGTATTTTTTTAATAATTCCATATACACATTTTCTTATTCTCATATTAACGTAATTTCGAAACATTTTTGTCACTTCGTCCTGAACAGTTTTTTAAACTTTCGTATCCAGAACAGTGTCAGTATATAAGCAAATTTAAACTGTCAAATGAGCATCCACAGATAACACAAATCGGTTCTATGTTCACTGCCAAAGCATGACTACCTGACCCAAATACAATAGGCAAGAGTCAACAGAGCTCAACGCTAAGTAAACTCCATCCAGACAGCCCTCAGGCCCTGTTTACATTACAACGATCTCACGGCGCCTCCACATGCTAATGTGGACCCGTGTGAACTTATTATAATCACTTTCCGGTTAGTGAATCTGGGATTTGTGTTTGGGGGGGCTTGGTCTCTGGATTTGTGTCTGAGGGGGCTTGATCTCTGGATCTGTGTTTAAAGGGGCGTTACTCTTGGATTCTTTAAGGACTAGTGTGAAATTATTGCGATAAGTTCTTTCCGATCAGTCGCGAATCCGTGTGTGTAAGAGGGGGCGTCATCTTTTGATTTCAGCTGGTTATTACGATCAGTGGCGGATGCTTGTGTTTGGAGGGGGCTGAACTCTAGATTTATTTGTGAGTGTTTGATCCTAATTTTTTTAGTTGGGAAAGTTTATCACCTAGATGTAGCTTAATCTGTGGGTTAGGGGTTGGGTTAAAACCTTGATTTGTTTTGATTCGTTTATTGGGAATTTGATATACACTTGTGTTTGGGAGGAATTGACCTGATTATTTGATGGGGAGGAAAAGGGAGAGTTTAAAAAGAATTTGTGTTTTGTAAGGCTTGACTTCACTTGCTTCCATCAGTTCGCACTTGGCAGCATGGTAGTCTACCCTGTGCCCCTCACGTTGAGTGGAGTCCCAGTCCCACTAGTGAGGCAGTGCAATGATGAAGGCTTGACGGTTGAAAGTTGGCATTACTACGAGATGTTTTAAGGTTTAAAGCGGACGTTTTTGCTTCTAAACCCGCTAGTATTTCCGATAATTATACCGCGTTATTAGCGTAGTTAGAGTATAAGCAGCGCATTATTGATCTAACCGGCAACGGACGCCCGACAACCGGGCGGCCCTCGTAACCCTCGCCAATTAAAAGTAGATTGTAAAACCGGTAGGTATCACTCGGTTACATTATGAAATTAGGGAAAACGGTTTTAATTTGTTCAAGCATTATATACCGGTATATATTTATATTATATATTTCAAAGTGTCTTTCTAACCGCTCGACCAACAGGCGAGTATAAAAATACGTATATCAATTAGTGTTCGCCTGTGGGTTTGTCCGCGTGTTAAGTTAATAAATAGTAACCTATGTGTTATTCTAGTCTATAATCTATCTCTGTGCCAAATTTCATTCGGATTCGTGTAGTAGTTTTTGAAGAAATAAAATAAATGTTAAGTTTAGTAAGTTAAATTAATTATTTAGAGATAAAAACTTACTGAGAATTTCTCAATATTGATAAAAATCTATATTGCCCTTCTTCAGGTTCTTTTGAGTACCTACTGGTTCTATAGCACTAAGCAAATTATGGTTTTAAACATTTTATATTCGCGTATAGGGTGCGGGTAATTGAAAAAAAAAAAATATATTAGTGCGGGTATTGTAAGATGCGATAGTTCACTCATACAAAAATACCAAACAAATTTAGGTACAAAATCTATTTGTAACATTTATATTGTGAAACATTCAGTTTTATTTAATTTAGTTAAGTGCAACGATGTAAGTCTAAAAGCTAAAGGAATACGTAAATTAACATAAAGATTATATTAAAATTCGCCTTTTTATACACCTGAATCTTTTTAGTCTGTGACCAAGACGAAGACAATATAAAAGCAATCTAATCTCAAAGCGTTTCCTGTTGCCAGATCAATACACTACCTGCTAGGGTGTCTTTTGTACGCCAAGTCGATTTTTCCCCGAGGACGGCGCAATACTTTGTGCTTTACCTACCGTTTTATAAGAGTTCTGTAGAACAAAAACCGTTTAGTTTCGTCATGTCCGTCCGTTCGTAATTTTTAACAAGTCATATTATTTCATATGAACCTCGAGCTCACTTAATCAAAGTCAAAAAGATGACATGAAACATAAGTTGAAATTAAACAAAAAAAATATTAAAATAATGTAAAATATTTGGAAAGGAATAAATATGGTATTTTAATTTCTTTAAAATTTTTAGATATACAATGTGATATGGGGAGTCCATTTCTACACAGTAAGGCAGTTCAGAAAAGTACTGCACTAAACAGTCCCATCTCTTCGACTCATCACTGGACTTGATCTCAGAACCCTTTGGGTCTGTCATCGAGTCGTCGTCAGTTACAAACCCACACGCTCGCGATGTTCTTCATCATAAGATGAGGCACCGAGACGTTCTCGACTCAGTTCCACAGCAGCTATCTTCCTGGTAGCTTCAGTGATGTACTGCTTCTTGCGTTTCTTTCTCCTCCCAGCACGTGTGGAGATATTTCTTTGTTCCTGGCAGCGCGTTAGTAACAACTGATATTATATACGTCCTCGGAGACAGTGGTTACTTGCCATCAGCTGACTATCAGGTCGTTTCTTGCCTGCTTGTATATACATACTAGTTCCTGCCCGCGGTTTTGCCCGCTTCAAAAAAACTAAAAAAGTAGTCCATATGTTATCCCAGACTTTGCTAAGTTTTATTTTAATCAATTCAACGGTTAGCGTGTGAAAATACCCATGTATTAAACTAGATTATAATCTATCTCAGTGCAATATTCCATTCAAATCCGCTTAGCAATTAGTCCAAACTTGTTCACAAACTTCCACGTTTATAATATTAGTAGGATTAGTAGGAGTTGCAAGATTATTTTTCTCAAAAACAATTTATAAAGTAAATCTAAGTGTAACATAATAAATTTAAATATTTTTTTATCAACGTATAAAAAAAAATATATAATAATATATATTTTATATATATCCTATATCGTATTTTTTATACGTCAACCGGGACTTAACGTGCCTGAAACACGGAAGCGCTGAACTTACTACTAGCTTACACCACCTTCCGACCTAGCTTAACTAAGCCAGTCACTCACGATCAACACACACCACTGGTCTACAAGCGCTTCTGACTTCATCGGACTTTTATTCACTATTGAATAGGGATCCGTCAATTTACTCCGATCACTCCTGAGCTTATTGAATCCAGCGGGTACCCGCTATCTTGGTTAGGTCGTAAGTAAATTTACCTACCCGGTACTTCTTTTTCCGAGGCTTCCATACAAGGACCATTATTTCCCAATGGGGCCTTTAAGGATTTTTCTGTCCCAGCCCATTGCCACTTGAGTCGACCAATAACCCAAGCCAGGGTTGAGTAACCCATGGTTCAGGTTTCTTTGAGCATTTTAAAATTAGTTTTTTTATGCTTAGAAGGTCAAACTCTGTGTCAAAATATAAAATAATACAACATAAAAAAGCATTATGATACAAAAACCTAGGAAATATTTTATTATACAATGTGCCCCAGGGCTAAGTGACCGCCCGAGGTATTTTGAATATTTGCACATAATTATCGATAAAAAACTTTAAATTAGAGCTCTA
>DWJZ01003882.1:0-16218 GCA_018249125.1 Asbolis capucinus | reverse complement strand
ACCACAGACACATCAATAATAAACCACTTCAGGACGGGACATAGAAGAAAAATGGGGAGGAAGATGGATGTAGGATGGAGAAAAAAAAGAAGAGAACTGGCTATCAAGCCCCCAGCCGGAACACTACGAATCGTTTAGCGGCTGATTCAAGCAGGAGAGTGCTAGCCAGCCAGATGAGCTGCACAAAGAGATTACAAAATAAAGCCCCTACCACCGAGCTGACTTCTGTACGCCTTATACGACACCCTGGTAGATCAGCATGGGATTGAGGTTTTATTCTAATACGCCAATATCTTCAACTACAGTTCAATATGTATTAATTATTGATTGATAATGATTAATATTGATATGTAACTAACGTTTTTCGTTCCATATTCCCTTTTATAACAACAGTATTGTTTAATACAGATTGTCTGCCGATAAACAAAGGAACTCCCTCACACAGCTTGCTTCTTGCTAATGAGGTCATATCCGGAGGATGCTATTTGCAGATATAGAGTTTCGTACTTATCGATACTAGAGCATTTGTATTCAGACGTAATTATACGTAATGCTGAATAAAATCATGGCATACGAACTGGATCGCTTAAACACACTCGCTAAAATGTTGGTAATTACACTAATACTGGCCCAAGAACAAATATTCATCTGTTACGTGTGCCTGCCGAACTTTGACTTCTCTCTCGGGCAAGCACATGTGAAATTGAGTAAATAATTTCGTAATGGTCTGCTATAACACAAATAGCACCGCACAATTAATAATGAACATAGAACAATCATGCAACTGTGATGTTCACCTATTCGAGAACGGGTTTGAACGTGGAACTCTTGCTCATCCAAGCACAAATAAACTACATTACAATTTTACTTGAGGTCCGCCCATGGCCCGCCCGCACTGTACCAATAATATTAAAAAAAGGCCCTATGTCATTCTCACCAACTATCTCCACATAAAAAAAATACGTCAATCTGTCACTCTATTTCGACGTGAAAGACTAACATACAAACACACAAACACTTTTACATTTATAATATTAGTATCAATAGACTACAAAGCAACAAAATAGGTTTCTGAGATAGAAGAATTAATGATTATTATACCATCTGATAAAAGTGTCAATAAGTTAATTGCTTTTACGGAACATACATATTATTGTCGCCTATATATCAAAACTAATAATAAAGTTATCAACTATAGGACCTTTGGTGTAATCTGTCTTTGAGTTAATCTAAATCCTTATTAAAATTGATTACTTCTACTCATATATACATGTAACGGCCATATTGTAAAATCATAACATTTCAAACAAGCTCTAGAAGTTTCAATTTGAAATATGTTGTACTTGCTACAACTGAAATTAATGAATCTTTGCATCGTTATTACGACACGTATGTATTTCCTGTTTATCTATTTCAATAATTATAGTAAAAGGAAGTGTTTAATACTACTTGGACAACCCGGCGTACGGCGGGTATCCATCATTATATCGTTAACATCCCACCGATCTGAACGTCACGGTACAGCAAAGGAACGGAATAACTTGCCTTCGTCGGTGTTCCCGCCCACGTATGATGTAAAAACCTTCAAGAGAGGAGTGAATAGACATTTACTAAGTTAGTGTGTCAAACATCTTAGACATCATCGCTATTATCAGTTGGGATCTGTGTCAAGCATTTGTCAAGCAAGCTAATTGTAGGTAAAAAAATACAAAATAGTGAAAATTATTATATTAGCCCTTACGCATCGGAGCTATCAATATTAAACGAGTTAATGCGAAAGTAACTATATCTGATGGTTTTTATTTTTTTACGCCTAAAAGACTGAAATTTTTTTAACGAAATTTGGTGTAGAGGTAGAAAATATAGTAAAATATACGATTTTGCTAACAAAAGGTTTGAACAATGTAAAATAGGGGATGAAAATTTGTATTGAACTTCTTCACTGTCGAAAATATAGGCATAACACTTTGTACCCATGCACTCGATTTTATAAACAGTTTCTTAGATAAGAGACGTCAAGCAATTTAGTTTTATATTATTAATATAAATATAATGAAGATAATAAAACTTTGGTATATTAATAGAACGTTTTCCAGGAAACTGCAAATTTAAGTCGAGAGAGATATTCCTCTCATCTAAAATGTCAAAGATTTCACTTCGACTAGCTACTCGTATATTAAATACCTAAAATAAATACTACGGATAAGCTTCATTATAATTTCAGCTTCTCAAATGTATGTATATAAAAATCTATTTTAGTTTCTTCTTTAAAAACTTTGAAATGGTAGGAGATGTACTGATGTTAGTATTTTCGTTCAGAATTATCTGGAAAAGGTTTTGATACCAAAATCATATCGATCAGACGCATGGTTGATGAGTTGATGCGTAGTAACGCGCGCCGAGTTCAGTTAGTTGTTTTATAAAATTTGGTTTCGTAAGTAATGCTTAGATAGGTAGGTACTAAGAATAAATATAGACAAATGTGTTCGGAAGACATTTTACCCACGTCATGCCGTTACTATGAATGTTGCGGTTTGATCCGAATATTGATCTAATAAACTAATAGTGAGTACCTGTGTACATTTAAAATTCGGAAATAGTGAGTACCTGTTTATAAATTGTTTATTGGTTTCGTCATTGCAATCCATAACTGTCGCACTACTGGGCTCCGGTCATCACTCACAGTATGGCTACTGGCCATAGTCCACCACGCTGGTCAAGCTCAGATTGGTTGACTGCACATCTTTGAGAACTTTGTAGAGAACTCTCGGAAGTTCCGTTTATAAATTCCACCGACAAGTAACTTCCACAATAACAATTGCAGATAAAGATTGCTTTTATGATCAATTTTATTAAAAGTTTAGTTTCGTTTAGATTAGTTAACGTTACTCGCTATTACTATGCGTGCCGTCTTCGGCTATAATTTTGATAACACTTACCTTATTAATTATTTTTTTTGGTATTAAATACTAGTGTGTATCATGTTGGGGTTCAATAAATAAGTGCCATTTTCCTTACGATATTTTCGTTCCGATACGCAAGTAACTTTGTAAACAAGAGAGGCGCATTTTTAACTAAAACCCGAGAGACCAACATTCAACACATAGCTTTATTTATTTATTGTTAAGTTATTAAAATATTTAATACCCGCATCAATATAAATTAGCAAACATAATTACTTTTCAACTAGAACAAACTAACCTTTCACCTGCCCGTAATACGCATTAAATATTGAAATATTTGCTTACGTTCCCTAGATAAAATGCTATACATATTCATGAAATTTTCTTATTTTTTGACGTATTTGCGACTAGAAACTAGCCTCGTTTCGCTTCAGAAAAACCTGTTACCAGTAAAAAGTATTTTTTGTGTTCTCCTACGGGAACAAAGCCATATGCTAGGATAAAACCTATCCTATAACCATTCTCAGTTTTACTCTAAATTATGCCTTGTTTTGTTTCAATCTGCCCAGTGGATTTCGCCTGAAGCTCGATCAGACATACAATATAAAAAAATATGTTTATATATATATATATGTATAATAGAGCCTTCGTGCATTAAATATTTGATTTTTGGAATTTACCTGTCACTGTTTTATTATTTATTACTATATATAAACGTCACTGATATACATACATACTTCGGGTTTAGTTGAAAATGATTGATAATTGTTCGCAAGATGCAAATTGAAGTCTAGGCGGGACGTAAACGATTTTAACGAGTTTGTCTATCCTGGTGCGGGGTTAGTGACCTTTTGAATTGCACATCAGTCTGGTCGATTCGATAGACTGCACATATTGAAACAAGTCAGTGTGTCTAAAGCAATGGTATTATAACTATATAATGGTATTATAACGCCATGCCCTAAATTTGCTTCCGCAAAACTATACTAATTAATACACTTATCATTTAGTCAGTCAATGGCCGTCGCTGAGAGGAGTCAAGATTTGTGTGTCAAAAAAAGTGAATACGTATTTAAATCGAATAAAACTATTAAACCAATATAAAAAAATGGGTTTATTATTCTACCACATGTTAATACAACAATTTAAATTTCATGATATATTAAATCGTATAATTAATTTTAGAATATTTATTAATAAACACAATTTTTAATTGTCATGCGCCATACGGGAATGGCAGAGAAAAATCGTATGACGTTTGACGTAAGTTGCCAAGATGGCGTCTGAGAACGGATCAAAAACTGTAGCTCCAAATGTATGAAGGTGACATATCTCTGGTTATTATATCATTGGTCTAAAGTCTTCCCATCATTTGTGATTTTGCGGATGAGTCTGCAGTCTGAGGTCGCCGCTCAGTAGGAAGTTAGCTTCCGTGTTGACGTAGATGTGCTGTACGTTCGTATGTGTGTGTAACGGCAAAGGTTACAAATGATATTTGACTTAATTTTGCTAATATTATAAATGCAAAACATCTGAGGATGGAAGTCTGTTACTTTGTTACTCTTTAACGCAAAATCTTTACACCGGATCGGAATCTAATTAAGCACATAGACTACATTTTATTAAGATACAATGCGGACAAAACCGTACTTAGACACTAGTTAAATTAACACGATTAACAGCCGAAGTTTTGCTTCGGTATATATGGGGTATATTTTCAAATGAGCATATGTTTTTCTGTGAACCGATTTTAATAAAATAAATATGTAAAATCATTAAAGGTTAACACAATACATTAGTGACAATACAACCTGCATTCATATCGGATCAGCCGATTCCGGGATTAGCTTACACAAAAATACAGATAAATAGGCAAACATTTTTAAAAATATTGTTTTAGGTTTTATTCCTTCATACTATGAAAATTGTTTTTCTCTTACACGTGGCCCGCCCGATGCGTGACCGAAATTCGTATCTCAATTATTATTGATCGATAATGGAGAAAATTGCTATCAGAGTTCACTGACATTACTATGTTATATTTTTCGTCCCACGTTGGGCGCCAAGTACAGAGAACACAACGACTTCATATAAAAGGAAATAAATATGTACTCGGATTTTAAAAAAATGTATCATTTACAATTTAACTTGGAATCTCATCAAAAAGGTTACTTGTAAAAAATACAAGTCTTGCAACGAAAGCTTTTTGCCGTAAATAGAAGTGAAATTGAATATAAACTTGGTTACAGATTACAGTGGCTTGGCTAACCACTTAGCAACATAATGTATTTATTTAAATAGGCACTGCATATAGCTACAAAACAAATTCCTGGTGTTTAGTTCCAAAACTATATTAGATACATGGTTGATGAGTTCATGCTGCTTTGCATGCGCGCGTAAAATTTGAGTATATTTATATACCATTTATCAGTATTCAAAGATACGCGTTGCTTTATTTATCAGTTTCAAATAAAGCGACCCAACAACAAAGTTTCTTAACGTAAATAGGGTTACAGGAGCAACCTTTAATCTCAAAAGCTATTTCAATATTTCGGGCTTTGTTGTCGCAATTTAGGGTCATGAAACTTGGGAATGGAGTTACTAATTTTTGGATTTCTGTATGAAATTCGTCTTGAATAACTTCCTTACACTGAGAAAGTTGGTTTTTCGACCGGCAGGTTTTGGGTCCAAATCCTTCGATGCACACCTTTTCAAACTTATGTGT
The DNA here is from genome assembly GCA_018249125.1 of Asbolis capucinus. NCBI lineage: Eukaryota > Metazoa > Arthropoda > Insecta > Lepidoptera > Hesperiidae > Asbolis > Asbolis capucinus. The sequence goes on along the minus strand of DWJZ01003882.1, from coordinate 10,590 downwards.
GTATCAGAAATTATATGGCAAAAGAAAACATCGTCAGGAAATCTCCACTACTGAGACATTAAGTGAATACACTAGTTGTAGTCGAGTTTTTTGTTTTTAATAATATTACTTGTTTGAATTCTTTTATAAAACCAAGAGTTGAAAGTTCTGTAGCCACCTGACGGCCCTGATGGCAAGTAACTCTGGCACTCAGTCAGTATTGCGTCGCCCACCTGGAAAGAAGTAAGACTCGCGAGCGTAGGGAAGACAAAGAAACAAAGGAATCGGTACATCGTAATCAATATCTATATCAACTGACCCCAGAAACACCAACAATCTTTCAGGATGGATGACAGATGAAGAATAGAGAATGGGATAACGGGGAGAAAAAGAGGAGATTAGTTCGGAAATTCTCAGTTTTTTTCTTATAGACCACAATTTTACGCTATTAGATAAATTTACCTCGACTTCTCCTTAGTTGCGAGGCTTAATCTATTTTAAGGTTAATATAGTCTACCTTTTTGCTACCTAGTTGACCTCTAGGGGTCCACCTGGACCACTCCGGGATACTCTACTTAAGACTGACGCACATCGGCCTACGAGTACTTAATACTATCCAGTAGTTATTCAGATCACACCAAAGGCAGTTCCGTTATACACTAGAAAGCGTTACAACCATGACTCTAACAAATTTTACGGAAAAGGAATCGAAATTCAAATTGCCTGTCACCCCTATCAGTATAATAACTCCCTGCAAAATACCTCTTTGCCCTCCCTTTATTAGATAGACGATATCGTCCAATTTCGTCAGCGCTGTCTACAAACTTACATCTTAAGTCCTAGGAGAAGCTATTTGTAGAGAAAATGAGTTACCTGCACCATTATTGCAAACACTTTATAAGATTTCGCTTGAATTCTTCTAGACGTTTCTACGATTTGATCTGGAATAGCGTCTATAAAAATCCTGACGTGACATTCTTCATAACGGTACTATGTTAGGCGATAAGTTAGTGGGTAATGTACGTGTTTTATTTGAAACTAGCTGACCTGGTAGACGTCGTCTTACAAAAGGCTTTGTTATGTAACCACATTAGGCCCTTTTTACTTTTTAAAAAAGGTATTAATAGACTTTCAATTCGAATATCGGTACTTTTAATAAAAATTCATTTCAGTGGTAAGTCAAGTTAACTAATAGTTTGATCAATTTCTTAGTATTCTATAGCAGCTACATATGTATATCTCCATATATCTTCAAAGTTTTGGATACTTTTATTTTTCAAAAATGTAAACAATTACTGGACAAAATTTAATCGTAATCGGACGAGCGGTTTAGCTGTGAATTACAAACGAGATAACGCTCAAATAAACAAAGAAACAGCAAATTTTAAAAACACATTTTTTAATGATGAATAAAACTCTCAATAATAGGGTCGTTCGAAGGGTATTTCGGACCCCTCCGATATTTCCGTTTGAGGCATACATTCGGATATAAGGGGGTTAACAAATTATTGAGGGGTTTAGTAAAGTGTCAGCGAGTTCATCGTTCGTGTAATGTAATGGTGCATTGGCAGAACACGATTTCCGATTGGTTTTGACGTTCCGTTATAAGGTTCCCGGTGCAATAATGAAATAAGGGGTACGAAGTTTAAGGATTACGGGGTCGTTATGATGCTTGGCACGTTTTAGGGTTACTTAAATGATGAAACCCTATTCCTGCCATATCTTTATGTACATATATATTTCGATGTAAATATTTCGAACGTCTTTATTTATTTGATGAAGAAAATATAGGTCTTTATAGACGCGCAGAAGACTCCGATCGTCTTTCTTAAGAGATCCCGGAGTCCTTTACAAAGCGTGGAGGCGGGCCACGGGGAGTTTCTCGTGGGTAAAAACCCACATACCCCGATACTTCTCCAAAAGTGCCGGGCACTGTTTGAAGGCTTCTCCCTCGATAGCAAAAAAAAAGGCCTTTATATACATACATATATGTATATACTGCACATCCACAGTCACCCAAAAATACCTATGGGGTTTCTAGGCTTAATAAAAAAAAAACTTTTTTTTTTAATTTTGATATTAATTTTATAGTTTATGTGGGTGCTTTGTATTGTAAATTTTGATTTGCGTTAAGCGAAGGATTGATTCCAAAATGCTTTTCATTTCATTTATTCATATGAACAAAACCAAAAAAATATAATGTTACGTTGACCTAGAAGAATTTATATCTCTGCTTGCTATCACTAGGAAATCACTCTATATTTTACGTGCGATAGTTTTTTCGATAACGGAGGTAACTCTTCGAGGCAGGAAGCAATTTCAATACCATGTTCCTTAATAATTTATTACAGTACATACTGAAAATTCTATTTTGCTTTGTTCAGTGAATTCCTTTGCATAAGCATGTGTATATTTTATGAATCAAATCGAATCAGAATTCATTGATTCGTATTGGTATTTGTAACACACTTATCAACATATTTTTTGAGTCATTTTTTTTTCAAGAGAAGAAACAATGTGAAAATGATTTCTATTTACACATTAGCTTTGCAATCCTTAACATTGTATTTGATAAAGTAACTGTGTCTGTTTGTTACCTTTTCACGCCTTAATTACTGGACCGATTTTGATGAGACCTGGTACAGAGGTAGAATAGAACTTGAGGTAAAACATAGGCTAATAAAACGTGGTGAAGGAGTTAGTGCCTAATCCAAGGATTCGAAGTTTTTATGCCATCCAAAGTCCTTTAGAATCGATTTGTTATCCAACGATAAACACTAGCGGCTTCACGTGCCCTGTAAATCACGGACTCGCACGTGGTCACTGGCCACTATCGGTCACCGATCCTCCTACCCCGTCCGTTGTTAATTTGGCCAATCACGATCGACAAAGTTTAACGATTTAAGTCGATAGAATATCCGACAGGTTACATCCATCTTTGCTCCCCTGATCATATGCTACCAGATTTCACCAAGCTCCGTTTAATCTTGCAACGTGAATTTCCGATCAGTCTTGTATTTTCGTGAGATACGAGGGTACGGGAACAACAAATTAACGAGGGAGCCAGTCAACTGTCAGCGTTTATCGTTCTACTGACGTCACGCTGTGGGAAGAACAGTCCTGCTGATTATGGATAGACATGTTGCGGAGTATTTTTAGAACTTTTAATAAATAAATCTATATCTATACTAATAATCAAATTGTAACGGGGTCAATTCTGTACATTCAGTATTTTTTTTAAATGTTAATAAAGGGAGGCTTTGTTGTCGATTTAGGGACCAAAACAATTTTTTGTTTTATTTATTGTATGTCTGTCTGTCTCTTCGAGTTTCACGCAGTAACTACTCGATATATTTAGATAAAACATGGCATAGTCGTAGTTTAAAACAATGGTTAAAGAATATGTGTCATCCCAGGAAATGGCTTAGTTCCCACAGGATAATACATTAAAATTAGAATGGCATTCTAAAACTTCTGGGCAACTCTTCTTCCGAAGCGAAGCAAGAGAAATTTCTAGTAAATATATATATATATATATAGTAATATATATATTTACTAGTATTGTATAGTAGTAGTATAGTATAGTAGTAGTAGTGTATTATCTAGTATCTAGTAAATATATAGTAAAGACACATACGGCCATCTGATCCTAAACTAAGGTGTGCTGTGGTCAGACAACTGATAAACATATATTTAAAAACACATACTTCCATTTTTTTCTACAACCAGACACTAGAACAAACCTTCCTGCTCATCACAGAAAAAAAATTTCGGTGTGGGGATCGAACCCATGACCAAGTAATCAGGTTCACTAACCACTAGACCAGCGGGTAAGTCTTATGATATTTGCGTAACTTTAGCAGTTTACACAGCGCACACGATGCAAGCTTTCAAGGAAGGACTTTTCCCGTTTTTGTTTCTATAAATGCTCTGCCCCTATTGGTCGCAGCGTAATTTTATAAAGCCTATAGCCTTCCTTGGTAAGCGAACTATCAAATACAATAAGATTTTTTCAATTCGAACCAGTATTTCCTAAAACAAACGCATTCAAACAAATAATCAAACAAAATATCTTTATGTTATTAGTTTAGATTAAACGTTACATATTCTAACGTTTTATTGAAGATTTGATTGATTGTTTGTTTGTATTTATTAGATTAGTTTTTGTTAGACTTAAATATCTGAAAATAAGTCCGCGACACCATTTTTCTCACTACAGTTAAATCACAATAACTACATTTTCTGGTAACTGACTGATTCTTCCGAAGCGAAACGAGTTGAGTATACAGTTTTTTTTTGCCACTAAAAGTCAATCAACTTTCCGATTACGGCCGAAGTCGTTACGTCACCAAACCAAATGGGACATCCTTTCCTATTATAAATAATAGTCACCCTGTGTTTAATAATTTCCTCTAAATACCACACGACGTCAATAATTTACAATATGTACAAACTGAGTTACAATTACAAAACGGTTGACATTAGTAGGTACATTTTGAATTAATTACACATACCACGGATAGATACGAGGCAGTCTGTATGACCTTGTACATGAGAATAAGTTTCGCTTCAAAGATTTTATTAAATAATGAATGTAATATTCTTGACTAATGTTATAAATATTCAAGTAATTCTGTCTGTCTCTGTTTCTGTCTATTCTGAATATTAGTACAGAAATTACGTTTTATTGTTATTTTTAGCGCAATATTCGAACGTAGGCTTTATTTTATTGAGAAAACAAGTTTTATTACAAACATTGAAAAACACAAGCTTTAATTATAGATCCATAATACAAAGAAACACAAAATTTCATAACTGTACTGTTACACGTTGAGGAGTTCCCTTGTCTGGAGCCAATCCTGAACGTAGTATCAGGTCATACTTCTCATAAAAATGCATTGTCATCAGGATGAACGTGTTATGCAAAAGTTCCACTCCGTAGTGTAAGAGGGTCTAATGAAGCTTGCAAAATTTGTCCTGTAACAAACAAATATACTAACATACTTATATACAAACATACACTGCAAGTTAAATAAAAGCTTGTATAAAGCTAGTAGGGGTTGAACTATAGGCTAGATATACATATATTCACATGAAAAAATTTTTTTCTAAATTTGCTTTCATATATTATAGTATCATAGACGAAATTCTTTAAAGTGACTGACTGGCTTTATTTAATTAAATACAAACTAGTTCAGAAATAAATTCAGTAATAATTAATTTTAACTCAATATTTATTCAATTCAAGTCAATATTAATTAATATGAAATATTAAACCAAGCTTAACTTTTTATTACCATTAATAAGTTAGCGCTAGACTACGATCCCAACTGATGGAAAGTGGCAATGTCTTCAATCCTAAAGCGTACTAACTTAGTAGTATACTCTTGACTTGAAGATATTTACATTGTAATCGAACGGCAACACAGACGCGGGCAACTTATTCCAGTCCTTCGTGGTTCGAGTAGTTCGTATCACCAGCCCATATATGGTAATGAAATTTGTCCATGGTCCTCGGTACATTTTTTTCACATAATTATTATGAGGCAAATTTTTCGTGAAGAGCTTCATTTAGACGAGACACCCTTTTTTATGAAAATTCTCGATTGTGGTAGCTAACAGGTGTCGCAGGGAAACAATGTCCTCGGTATCTCGGGAAACATGGTACCACGCAATTTGTTTTAACAATGTGACCATTAATTACAGGTATAAATATTAATTAAACAATAGTAAAAAAAACAGATACCTATTGGTAAACATGTTCGATGATCTATATATCGATATTATTATTGATATTGATTCGATATCGATACTGATTGAAACAGGCCGGTTGGTCTAGTGGTTAGTGAACCTGACTACTAAACCAGTGGTCGTGGGTTCGAATCCCACCCAGGTCAAACTTTTCTGTGATGAGCAAGAATGGTTGTTCTGTGTGTCTGGGTGTGTAATAGAAATATTTAAGTATGGATTTAAAAGTATATATGTATGTTTATCAGTTATCTGTTCACCATAGCACAAGCTAACGCTTAATTTGGGGTCAGATGGCCGTGTGTGAATTATCCAAAGATATTTATTTATTAATAGACAGACATGGCTTATCGATAGCTATCTAACGGTACCAACCCCGACTAATGACTTAGCCCTCCGAAGCACGGAAGCGATCATGAAATTTTTGCTACGAGTACAAGTGGTCACACATCCTCCGACCGGAATGGTTGTTGTGTAACTTTTCCGATCACCCACAATCCCCCAGGTGTGGCCATAGTGTGGCCCGCGAACGGATTTTAAATAGCCGCGTAATTTTGTTTTTACAACTTTATTACGCAAGTCCTGAGAGTAATGAAATAAGAATTATTAGTGGCCCGCAGCACATTTATCATCCCTCAGTCTGGCCCGACCGTCAAAAAGGTTGAGCATCCTTGATCTAGACAATCTGCTGAGCCATGAACTATTAAAACTACTGAACAGATTTGAATGAAATTTAACAAAGGGGTAGACTATAATCTGGAATAACTCAACGACCTACCATCAGCTTTTACCATTTCCACTAAGGGTTGACTGGTGGATAATGCCATAAGGCATTAAGTTAAACCCTTAGTTGCTTTTTTTATTAAGAGGTGACATAAATATAAATAAATAAATACTTTTGATCAACATACGTGAGCGAAGCCGCGGGCTTTCATCATCATCTCAACCCATCACGGCCCGCTATTGAGCACGGGTCTCTTCTCGGATTGAGAAGGTTAAGGCCATAGTCCACCACGCTGGCCAAGTGTGGATTGGCAGACTGCTTACACCTCTGAGTAATGGAAACTCCCCGGCATGCATGTTTCCTCACGATGTTATCCTTCACCGTTATAGCGAGTGACATTTAAATGTTTAAAATTCACATAACTCCGAAAAGTCAGAAGTACGCTGGGATTCGAACCTAGACCCCCCGAGTAGGAGGTCAAATTCTTAGCCACTAAACTATTATATTAGCGGGCAAGTGATAGCCTCGCGTCAGTGGTTTGAGCGTTGGTCTTCCAAACGGAAGGTCTTAGTTGTAAGGCCTGCTCCGCGCACTCAGTACTAATTTACAAATTTACGTGCGTTTCTCAAGTTAATGAACTTATTGCGTTTATGTTTTCACCCTTCCTTGTTCAGTGAGTGCCGGTGGCAATCACGCTGGAGAGGGAGTGTAATCACTTAGACTGCATATCGGACTTCCTCGTCGGGCCCCTCGAGAACACACTCCGTCAGTAGATTGTCAATGACCGTGCGTTATGATGTAGAGAGACGCTGGCAGAGACCATCGCTGGTGCCGCGGGAGGATGCTTCTCGTTCATCATGAGGGCCAAACGAGACATCTGCTCTGCCGTCGAACACATTACAGTCCAACTCCCAGCGGAAGCTGACATTTGTGTGACGAATAGATAAATGCTTGTTGAACTAGTTAAAAACCAGAAGCATGAGTTTGTTAACATTATATATTATTATGTTTATTGTTAATTCATTGAGATTGCACTTACTTAAATACCTTCAGTTCATCCTTCAATATTATAAAATATATAAATATTGTAAGGCTGTACACGCAGACAAGTACAAAGTTATTTAATTTAGGATAGTTAGATATCAAAAATGTTTAAAGCTTTTATATAACAAATGTTGCTGTAAACCGCAAATTGAAATATGTATGTTTTTATGCAGGTTATAAAGCATTGACCGGTGAGCTTTTTTTATTTTTTCCAGTTGTTCTTGATATGCAATCTGTTTATTTTACAATTCTTGATTAAATCAAATGTTTGCCTGAAAATAAATTATCTACCTGTAATTTAAAGTAGAAATATTGTGAAAAATTTATTTTAGCTGACAATAGTAATTTCAACTCTACATATAGATGTAGTAGTATTTAGATATAGATTTATTTAAAAAAAATATTCCCAGGTCTCTTTAGCTAAACGAAATGAAAATAAAGAGAAAATAGTATAGTATATTCCTTATAAGACCAAACAAGGATGAGCTCGCTACACTAGTCCATAATCCTCGCCAGTATATTGGCACGTACAATCGTCCTTACCTCGTTGTTAGCATAAAAAATTGAATTTAGTCAGTGTTCGAATGGTGAATAGTGAAACAGTGGCATCCAGAGATGACGAGGATTCAATAAGGACGGACATTAGTATGCGGGGAGCGGCCCGCGGCCCCGGCGACAGACTGTCGACAGCCGACTATTCCATTGAAATAAAGAAACGACTAATATAAAATCTGTATCACAGCTATTTATCAGTGCAGCCTTTAGGGAAAATTCATAACAAAAACCTGTGCGACTTCGTGTTATTCCTAGCTGAAATTTAAAATGACACGTTCCACCTTACACCGTCGGTATCTAATGGTGCCACCCTCTGGCTGATTCACCCAATACTCTGCTAATAACAATAATTTTGTGGAAAAACACAGCATCGTATTAAGTAAGAGATTCGAACACACTGCATAAAAACTAAAAGAACTTGCAAGACCCTCAAACGAACAATGCTGTGGTAGGAAAATAGACATGGAATTGCATTCTGCCTGTACAAGACGGCCGATGTCTATTGAATAAAAAGTCTGGCGGCTAGAATAGGTTCGCAGTAAACATCTAGCAGCACTCCCATATCAGCATAATACACTTACATTTATCAAACTGATTTCTCTCTAATATCCATTTAATTACATTCTTCAACGTCGGGAGTTTTGGATTTCGAATGTTGAACTAGATTAGGATTTCTTTGGAAAAGGCTGCACTTAAAAAACATTACTCTGAAGTTTTTCTTGTAATTTATTTTCTTGACAAAACCGGCACACCGGCGCATCGGCACACCTGCACACCGACACACCTGCACACCTGTACACTGCTCAGTTATTTACTGCTGCATTTGTTTGATATACGCCTTTCCTCCCTCGCTCCGCACCGCCGTCTATTCAGTGCGACACGCGTGTTCATTCATTCGAATTCAATAGCCGATGTCGGGAAATATTCACGGTACAACTTTTAATCGTTTTCAGCCGTATGTACTCGCGTTCTAAAGAAAGGTGTTGCATTCAATCTTATGGATATTTCTGGGAAAAACTTTACTTAGTTTGTGATGTATTAAGTGTAATGTGTGAATGTATTCACGGAAGCGTGCAGGAATACATTCATATATTCTAGTTCAGAAGTATATACATACATAGTTCAGGCGACTGTAGTGCAGTGGTTGTCTAACTTGTTTGATACATATTAATGAACCATAGATAGTGATATGACACCAGATAAAAGAAAATCTTTCATGCGGCATGTTCGGAACACGCGAAAGAACCAGAAAAATGAAGAAGTATTCAGTGGAAGCTGCCGACAAATCAAAATGGAGTAAATTACTACTAATCCACGTCGGAGCGGCGTGGCGGCGCGGTGGAGCATGCTGCAGGCCTCGGCAGTAGACCATCGCCTGGTCGAAGTCATTCAGCTCACTACGTGAATACACCAGCATTGTAAGATAATCCACATCTTTAACAGCGAAACCTTTTCACATTACATACCGAAGTGAGATTGCTGTGTGGCTCACGGCGTATCCTTGTATTTTAAAATCAAAATGTTTCAATATTGTTAAACAACCATCGATTGACTTTACAGAGAAGAGGTAATGTATATTTATTTGTTTGTGATCTGGAGAGTGCGGAGGTGACGTCATCGGCAGTCGCGCTACGTCCGGCGACGAGGTGGCCGCCGTGTACAACACCTGACGATATCCAATACTACATTATACCTAATTAAAATATTTCGCTGCGTCACATTTTTATTATGAACTGTTCGGTATATTGGTTGGATATTATCCTTTCCCTAATCGGCACTGGAGCAGCGTGGCAGACGCTCTAGTCCTCCTCAGTCCCCAGGACACTGCTGCTCGTTAGTGACCCGTTATTGGATTGAAGTCAATTATTGTTGAGCTTACAATTAATCATATAAATTTATTTAAATTCTGAACGTCGACGATCTTTGTGCACACGTGTACCGCATGCTGCGGGACTGTTGGCTAGTAAGACATTTTGGAACTATACCAAAGTTTGACATGTGAAAGAAGCGGAGCGAACTGTAAATTCGGGAGATTCCTTAACTCGTGGTGAAATTTACACGAGTAGATACGACGAGGAGATGATATTTTTTTATTATTTAAATAAAGCAATTTATTTTAGTCACATGTCTAATATATGATTTTGTTGACAGTAATATTTATTTCTTTTTTATTACAAACGTAATAAAACTAAAATGTTGGTTGCCAACAACATGGCGCCGCTCCCGTCATCTCGTTCGCGGCTGTCGAAGAACTGTCGAGACTCCAGGATGATCCGCCGATTCACTAAAGTACAACTTAGGAATATTATGACGGTAAATTCTGCGAAGTCTAAAATATCTGTCTGTAAAACACACGACGAAACGAAGCAAACTGGGACATCAATAGCATCAAACTGAGGTGTTACTAACGCGTTGCCTGCCAGGAAGGAAGAAGCATACGTGGAGGAGAAAAAGAAACAAGGGTGTAGTATATTCTTATGTGTGGGTATAGTAAAAATAAACAGTGTCAAACCAACCGGCGTGTGTTTCACTACATGGTG
>DWJZ01003881.1:0-16219 GCA_018249125.1 Asbolis capucinus | reverse complement strand
ATATATACTTTTAAATGCATACTTAAATAGATATTTCTATTACACACCCAGACACACAGAACAAACATTCCTGCTCAAAACAGAAAAGTTTGATCTGGGTGGGATTCGAACCCACGACCACCGGTGTAGCAGTCAGGTTCACTAACCACCAGACCAACCGGCCTGTCAAAGTATTGGATAATCCGAAATAATTACATATTACATATCCGAAACCGATTTAATTGTATTCCTATATCTAGATCCTGAATTTAATATCCATAACATTCCTGGTTATTAATGTCCACGTAAAGTTCGGTAGTTACTATGCAAACCATGCTTTTATGATAATTGTGGTTATTATACAGCATGTTGCGAGATTTGAGGTTATGTCAAGATGAAAAGAACAGACTATACTAGTTATGGAAGACGAGGGTTCCTTCATCGTAAGTTCGTAATTGTAGGGACGTAGTTTATAGTGTTGCGTTGTTGGCGTGTTTGCCTGTTCGCACGTCTATGACGCATTCTGATAAATTATTTTTCATACTTTCATTTTTAAATTTTAAACCATAAACAAAGTTTACATAAATTATTTTTTTAAATCATGATGCTCAAGTAACACTCAAAAACATTATTTTATCTATCAGTACTAATTTAGATGGAGAGTCGATGACGACTCATTTGAGATTCAACTTATACAAATTCATATTTTTTAGTTTCAATCGTACTTGAATTTCAATATCTCTCTATAATTAAATGAAGTACAAGTACAAAAAATATGAAGGAAAATGTTTAATTCTGTATAAAATATAACTAGTCATTTGATTCTGAATAGAGAATGATATATTTTTTTATATTACGCTCCACTGCAAGCCACGCCCCTCCAACTGCGACGTCTAATGATATCAACGTACAACACGACATTTATATAAATTTGGCACAGCATGGTAGGAACAGGAACTTGGATTATATCATATAGGAAAGATAAAAAAAAATCAAAAAGCCAATATTAAGATATAAATTTTGTTAGGGCTTTGTACCTTGAGTTTAACTCTTCAATTATATTTTAAAACGTTGAATATATTTTAAGTGATTTTCTCTACCATTTGCCCTTAAAATACTAGATATAGAAGCACACTATGGTCCATATATTTTCCTATATCTATGGAATACTGAACCATTCAAAATTATAGTTGTGCGAAATAATGTAAATCATAATATAGTGTGTACACTATATTTTTGGAGCACGAAACGATTGAATTAGTTCAATGTGTATAATCTTATATCATTTGTAATAGCTAACAATGAAAACTCTTAGAAAACTCAACACATAGGTTGCCTCTGAAACATCTACTGTAATAACAAACTGGCATAACTCTTACACTATCATGCAATCTCTTGCAGCAAAATGAGACCAGTTTCATATTGTCGCTCTTCAGTCAGTCATTTTATAAACTACTAATTATTATTATATTGCGCTAGGTACTGTAGAGTTACAGGATATAACATAGTTAATTAAAGCAACAGATGCGGCCCCATTTTGCAATCACCAGTCACATTATTCATTATCTTAAAATTACAATTATTATTTAGTATGTAGCCTTTCTGATATCGACGACGGAAAACAAAAAGGGCGTAGATCTTTAGAATAACTCTTTCTCTTTCCTTACTTTTCGTAAAAGGGCGATACTCTTAAGAGCTATTCTAAATTAATTATAATAATTGTTTTCCATCGACGATATGCACAGCACAACACAAAGTAGACTGAATTTTAAAGTAGACTGATTTTAAATATATTTAATATAGGTTATTCTCAATTTGGTGACCCTATTTTGGCGATTGTTCCCATAAAATCCAATTGAAGATTTTGTAGTGTAGATTAGCTTGATAGGTTTTATAAAGAATGATGTAATATCTCTATATTACGTATTAAGTACTCTGTACTTATTAAGTACTCTGTACTTATTAAGTACTCTGTACTTATTAAGCACTCTGTACTTATTAAGTACTCTGTACTTAAAACGTAATAAGGCAATGACGTTGGTAATGCTCCAATTCGGTTAACTGAAGTTCGGATAATCGAGTTATAATATTCAATTTATATTAAATATTAGAGGACATGTATTTAAGTGAAATTTTTTTGAAGATTACTATTAATTGAACAACTACTTGATATAATTAAAAAACTAACTGGTGATTGTTAAATTGACCCTCAACAACATTATTTGATCAGAATACTGCAACATTGACCTTATAGAAACTGAATTGTATACAATGTATAGCACTGGAATGTCTATTGCAGCCGTCATTATATTTACTGAAGTATAATCAAACATCGGATTAAATACTTAACCTACAAAATATTACTTAATAATTTAAATAATAATCTTTTTAAATACAATATTTTCTCTCATCTTATTAACCAATAAATTCATGAAATGATTTTTGGCAGTAAGATTTAAAAAATTTGTTAATTTCAACACTAATAGACAAAATATGATACTTCCGGTTCACAATAAAGATTGACGTTTTCATACAACCAAATATCGACATCGGCACTTCGCACATAGCACCACTAACTTCACACCAATCATATTTTACTAAATCAACATTATATTTTTTATTAACAACACATTTCACATCCAAAATTAATTACCATCGACATACAAAACTAAACACATACAATTATCAAATATCGATATTCAAACACGGTTTTTGCATAGCAGATATTCATATAAAATAATTTGTTGATAATATCGACCCATATATTTCATGATTTTATATCGTTAGTATTACAAGTTTTTATTTTAAATTTAGTACAGTCACACTTGATATAATTTCTTTGATGTAAACTTGAATCCACCGAATTACTGTGATGCATTAATTAATATAACTGAATTAATACAACGGGGTCAACATCAAAATATACGTTTATTACGAATATATGTAAGGTCTTTACTTACATTGTCCAGACGACGCCCATACATGCGTCACTCGAACGGGTGACAGCGAACGCCAGTGGATGACAGAAAATGGCGGGTGGTGACAAGTCGCTAGTAGATGACACACGGTGACAAGAGGCGCCAGTAGGTGACACAAGTGGCGCCGACTGGTGATGTATGTTGGCAGTGTGCACCGGTTGTTGATAGGGGGCGCCGGTGGGTAACGGAGGCATTAGTGAGCGCGCGCGACGTCACGCGGGGGACAGACAGCCGACGCGACGCCCGGCGCTGCCTTTACTCTCATCGTCTGTCGATATCCATTTTATTTATTTACTGATACATAAAATAAATGCATAAAACAAATTCAAAAAAAATTATGTAAATTCATCAAGATATAAAAAATAGAACTAAATATGATTTACATTAATACAATTTAAGTATATATATTATATACAATATGTATTAAAAATCTTTAACAAAAAAAATACTAGACTGTTCCTTGTCCTTAAAAATAGCATGGCTGCTGGCGTTTGGGCAAAATTAGGATTTTATGGTAAAAAGCGACCACATAACTGTACGAAACTGAAACTTGTCGTTTCCTACTTCAGTAAAGAACAATAAAATGCCTATATCACAAAATGTACCACTGTTGTAGCAGATAGCATGTGATGCAATTAAAACCACAAGCAAACAAGATCCGAAAACAAAACTTTCATGAGTTTTTCGCATAAATGTCGAATACGAAACATCAACCGAAGAACCACCGGCAATTACACGGTGTTCGCCAAAAATAACAACTTATTTTCAAAAAATACTGGCAGCTTTTCTTCTTAATATCTACAGTAAATAAAATATTAAAACTTTATAGGTTGTTATTACCAAAACCAAAAACTGTAAGCTTGTTAAATTAAAAAAAAATAAACCCCGTCCATTATCAAACCCTTGTTAAAGTGTTAAAGCAATAAAAAACCACACCACGTGTGCACAAACAAATTATTAATCTGCTTCATGTAACAATAATAAAATTCTTTACCAATTTCCAAAATTGTTCTTGAACATAAACTTTAAACTGTAGATCGAAAAATTAAATCTCTTTAATTAAATAGAGGGAAGTCATGACAAAATTTCGATTTTTAAAGCGTACACCGACTTAACATTTTTTTTAGTATATAAATATTTTCATAAAATCTTTTATTGAAAAATTGTGACTGCTTATTTCGAAAACCACCGACAGTTTATACATAAATAAAACAGTTGGAACCATCTTGTGTTTGCTTGCTAGCATTTACATACAAGTTAAGTCAAGATACGAAAGATAATAGAACCATAGTCAGTTTTTCTAATCTGTACAAATTTTGTAAAACTGGATAATGTCACAGTTTTTTTTATAAAACTCTCATTACATGTTACCAGACTATCTTGGGTCGTAACAACTTTTCATTGTCACAATACGCAAAAAGGACCACAAAAACCAACTTCTAAAAATATTTTTTGTTTACAAGATTTGTACGGAAGTGTAAAATGGACTACACGAAACAAAAGGGGGCGAAGTGGGGTGATATTAGTAGTGTTAGTGTCGGGACTTACTGGCGAGGTGGAGGTGGTCAATGTCATGTCACCTGAGCAGTCGTCGTGTAGCGGACACACCAGGTCGCCCAGCTCCAGCTCGTCCTTGCTCTTCTTGCGCTTCAACGAGAACTGGCTCTTCTTTGGTACCTACAATATAATACACACACATACACACACTCTTATAAAGTCACAAAAATTCTTGTAAACGACATTTAAACGCTTATAAAATTACATAAAGCAGTAATAGATAAAGTAACTAGCAGATGAAAAAATCCAGTTCTGTCATACCACGTTTTTCAACACACTCGCAAGAATCCACTTTAAGTCGACATTTTCAATAGTCAATCTCAAAACAGCGATAATTTTAATAAATACATAAGAGAAATGTATCCCCGTTGAGTTTTTGTAAAATTCAGTATGCTTTGTGGACAGACAAAATTGCCAATTTTGTTTGTTTTTAAACTTGTATTGCCGTGGATACTAAACATTTTGAATGTATATCTTACGTTCCAGCATAAAGCCAATTTATAATTAAAATGTAAAAGAGTACTCAGAATTTCGTATTAAATATTTTAAATGTAAACAAGTACTTTTCCCATTTTGTTCATAAGCAATAATTTACCTTATATTTGGTAGTTGCTGTGAGTGGCTGGTAGCCGAGTGTTTGTTCCGCGTTCCGCTTCTGCTGTATAACATCCCGCCCGAGTAAGTCGTTAAACCTGCAAAAAAAGGAATAATACATTTGTAAAAGGTAATATTTTTAAGTCTATCACTGAACCGATTTACCTCAAAATATCTTTAGGCGTTTAAGCGTATCAGACAAATGCCTAACGGTTACTTTTGCATTGAAAATATTAGTAACGATTTAGTACCTAGTAAACTGAACCTGGCACGGTCACAATCTAGTGTGACATTGTAACAATCCAATGGTAATTTTCCGAAGCTACACAAAATTACAATTTGTCGATTCACAGACTCATTGACCTGTAAAACACCAAACTTCCCATGTTCATGACAATTAATAAGCTGATTTCCTAGAAGTCGATAACATACATACCTTTGTGTTAAATGCCGTCGCAGTAAAGTTTTGTTCGCGGGAATGTTCAGTAGCGCGGCCAACAGCTCCGCGGTGAATCGTGGCTCCAACAACATTAGTCCTCCGTGCACACCTGAAATTACCGACGACCGAGATCAATAAGGGAGTAACACTTTGTAGTGACAGTGTATTAGTAACGTAGTGAGGAGTACAGTAGTAAGTTTTATTGTTGTAGTGACGGTATTAGCGTGTATGTATTTGTGTGTGGTTGTGTGTCTCTCTGTTTGTGTCTTTCTCTGTCTCTCTCTGTCTGTCACTGTGAGTGTCTCTATCTCTCTCTGTGTGTGTGTCAGTGTCATTCTCTCTGTGGAGTGTGAGTCTCTCTCACTGTGTTTGTATCTCTCTCACACTGTGTGTGTGTCTCTCTCTTTCTGTGTATGTGTGTGGGTACACCTACCTGCGCCGCGCAGATTGGGCGCGTATTCGGCGAGGTCGATCTCCTTGAGCCACTGCATGACGCGGTGCGAGGACCAGCGCGCCAGCTCGGCGGCGGGCGGCCGCTCCCCCTCCCCCTCGCCCTCCACCATCGCGCCCACCGCCACCGTTTCGCCTTCCGCCGCGCGACGGATCATCGTCTCGCTGTTGAACTTGTTGTCGCGGAGCACTTGGATACCTGTACAATGTGTTAAAAGTTTTACTTAGATACTTCAACACTTCTTTCGTAGTTTTGTGGTCAACTGAATGATACTTTCAGGTATTCGTAAGGCCATCGAAATTCAATACATGGAAGCTCTGGATAATAACTAAACTAATATATACTTCTTTGTGCAAAAGTTCTGTTACTGTGGCACATTACTATAAGATAGGTATCTATGTAGTTCCACAAAATATATATTCTACTATAAATTTCGTTCCGTTAACTTTGTACAAAGATTGGATGAAGACTATATAATCCTTCTCGCCATATAAGCTATAAACAAATTGTGTCTGAATTGGTCCAGTGGTTTCAGAGTTGCCATCCTAATTTTAATGTATTATCCCACGGGAACATAGCAGTTTTCTAAATAATAATAAAACCTATCCTATAACCATTCTCGGGTTATAAATCGATTATTCTAAGTTTCATCTAAATTTGTCGAGTAATTTTTACGTGAAGCTCGAACACACAGACAGATAGTAAATAAAAAAAATAGTTTTGGTCCTTATATCGATGATAAGATCCTGCATCAATATTGTCAAAAAATATTTAATGTACAGATTTCACTCTGTTACAGTTTTATTTTTAGTATAGATAAGGCTATATGCATATAATGTCGAATTATGCTGAGAATAAAAAAGTATTTAAGATATATTACTTGTCACATAAAGATTATTTATTAGCTAGGCGATGATTGTTAGTAAACATTATTCTCTTATTGTAGCTGAGTTATAAATGTACAACAAAGTGCAAGCACCTCGTCGTATAGAGAGTGCGTGCAGCGCGTGCGCGACCCGCAGGTGCGCGTGCAGATCGTGGTGCGTGAGCCGGTGCAGCAGCCGCGCGTCCAGCGCCGCGTCCGCCGCTGCCGCGCGCGCGCCACACACCCCCACGTCCTCCAGCCAGCGCAGCGCCCACGCGCACCCCAGCCGCCCCGCCAGCGTCAGCAACGGGTCCCCGTGACCACCCTGCACACCACCGGAACACAACGCTCAAATATTATTGCCAGAGAGCACCGGAAGATTTTTCCGCCGGCTTTTTTTTCTTCCAGCCCTCTCTAGATTATATAGTTTTAAGTTTGTATTCGTTTATAAAGCGGATGATAGATAGGTATTGTCTATCCAGAAGTTTGGTATTAACATAGATTTGTTTAATATATAAAATGTAATAAATTTCATAGTTGATGTGGGGGCTGTTGTTAAATTTTGACTTTCGTTATGTGAGCTATTGGTTTCTAAGACGAAATAAATGTATTTAATTTATTACACAATTTGAAAATATAAATAAAATAGAATAAAATAACAAATAAGCGTACTTATATTACAAGGAAGATCTTAAACTTCATATAGAATTTTTAAATTCAAGTTCAAATACCAAGTTACCATTTTGAAGTTAAAGAAATTGAACTAGCATAAAAATTTCAAATACTTACAAAGACAGTATTTTGTACTTCAAGTATAAATTTCTTCAATTCAACTACGAACTTAGTATAATATTTTATTTAAAATATATCCTTAGAATATTGAATAATTTTTATATAAACTGAAAATTATCATCTATCCGTAGAATAATTTTCACATCTAATTAGAGTTAGGTATATAATAGTAGTGAGTCATCTTTTCACTATATAGTAAAAGACAATAGATTAAGAAAGAATAGAGAAAAATGTTAACCAGTAAATCAGTAACAGCAAGAACAATCTTCTTCTTATGCATGGGGTGTTTGATGGCGAGCTCCTTCTCTATGCTGGCGGCGGAGGCTGCGGCGATGACGCCCCTCGCGTCGGGCGCTCCGCCCAGCCACGTGCGTGCTGCCGGGGCGTAGCACTCCAGCCCCAGCGACTCCAGCCAGCCGCAGGTTGTCTCGCAGTCCCATTGCCGGATGTCTGTTGTCTCCCTAGAAAGGATATATGGGTATGTGTGTATATACTGGCGAGTTGGTCTAGTGGTTAGTGTATTTGAGTGTTACACCGTAGGTTGTGGGTTCGATTCCCACCCAGGTCAAACTTTTCTGTGATGAGTACGAATGTTTGTTCTGTACTTCTGGGTGTAAATATCTATATATATTTATATATATATTACTTATTTAATATATCTGTATGTTTATCAGTTATCTGATCACCATAGTACAAGCTAACGCTTAGATTAGGGTCCGATGTCCATGTAAGCGAAGATATTTATTTATTTGTTTTATAAATAATCTCCTCACCAAGCCATAGTCTGCGGCCGGTGTCGCGGTGCGGACGCTCGGAGGGACGAGCGGGTGAGTTCATCCCCTTCCAGCCTCACACCCCCACCTCCTCCGCCTCCTCCACTCCCGAGCCGGGAGCGCACCTCCCGCAGCGACGGCGAGGGGCTGCCGCGGGGAATCACCGCATCTTTCTCCGCTGCTGTCGAATATACATACACTATAATAAAACTTGACTATTTCAACCGTATTGTGAAAGAAAGAAATAGAGAGAGAAAGAAAAAAAATATTTCGCCAAAACATCAGCATTATAAAAGTGTGAATAATTCTTTTTAACCTTATTTAATCTTGCAAAATACGGAAATTAAGCGTAATGCTAGAAGGATTCTTTCTAAGTCGACCTTTAGAAGAATCAGATAAACAGCTCACAAATGAGACGCAAATTTGACAGATGTCAATTATCAGCTGTCAAAAGTTTCCTCCACCAAATAAATACCTTAAATAAAAACAATTAATTCTATCACAGCTTATCATAATAATTAGTTCTACAAGGCATAGCATTAAACGAAATAATTGAGTTCGCTATAACTATTCAATTGATAGTTCCGCTTTCTAAAATTCTGTAATTTATAATGTACATATTTGTATAACACTTGAAGTCGGACACAAACTCGGATTACTATAATTTTGGTGTACTTCATTATGTAACTTTTTACTTAATTCATCAATTAAAAATACAGAACAATTTAATTATTCACATAATATTTCATTATGAAAATGAAAATTAAAAGCTCTAACATGAATTAGCGTTTGATATAAGCATCAGCCATGCAACTACCGCCCAGTTTTTTGGCCTATTTACAATAGGGTATATTATATTTATAGAGGGCAATACCCTCCTAACATGTGGCTTAAATAATTAATGAGGAAAATGATATGTAAAGTCTTTAATGTCAGTCTTTTGTTATTGATACTTTTAGTCTGTAGTAGTAATACTTATACTGAGCTTTGATTTTTTATATAGTAACACTGCCACCTAGCGTTAGAAAAGTGAATTAGAATAATATATTAAATGTGACATGTTAGTCACATGTCTGTGTTGTTAGTAATAATCTTTACAACAATATGAAAAACTTCTAGATACAAGAAATGACGGAGATAGAAATTATTACTTACAATAATTAATCTTACGTGAAATTTGTAATTTTGTGTAAATAAAAGACTCAATTAAAACAAAAACCGTCGTGCCTTGTAAAAAATCTATAATAACTTTCTAAACAAATTGTATCACCATCTCAGCCCATCACGGTCCACTATTGAGCACGGGTATCTTCTCTGAATGAGAAGGTGAAGGCCAGAGTCCACCACGCTGGCCGAGTGCGGATTGACAGACTTCACACACCTTTGAGTTTTGCAAACTCCCCGGCGTACAGGTTTCCTCACGATGTTTTCCTTCACCGTTATAGCGAGTGACATTTAACTGCTTAAAACGCACATGACTTCGTAAAGTCAAAAGTGCGCGCCCTGTGATTCGAACCCGGACCCCCTGAGCAGGAGGCCAAATTTTTAACCACTAGGGTAGCCTAGTAGCCTAGTATTCAATTTTCAATTCAAAGCGGTGCAATCACCGCTTTTTAACAAATTGTATATATGCACATTAATAAATAAATATATGAAGATATATTAATATTCATAGGAACAAACGGAACGAATGCGAAGGTGAATCGTCCCTAGAGACATTCTGCCAACGGTCAAGAGTCCGCACAATGCACACAATGATGTCACACGCTACCATGGCGTAATAATTACTGATATTATGGACGCAAAAGTAATTCTGTTTATGAAGCTTTTACAACTAAACCACTGACCCGATTTTGATTAAAATTGGTACAGAGATAGACTAGAACTCGTTAAAGCATATACAACGTTTTTTATCGCGAAAAAATTATGTATTGAAATACGAGATTAATGTTTGTCGGAGATAAAACCATGAGATTTTGTATTTATACACTTGACTAAGCAATATTCGCAACATCTGGTGTGATGCTAGCCAAATATAGGAAACATCACGTTTGTACTTATCTTATCAATTGTGTTCATTTCATTAGGTGATAGCAAGTTCATAATTTTAAACTATGTATTTTATATGGTCGGTATATCGTATATATATATATGTATTTTAATTGAAATACCAAAAAGTTCTACAATACATATTTTGCATTGTGTACAAACTATATGCCAGTTTGCCAATTTATATACATAAAAATCAATGCCACCTTTCGTTGTAATTTTATAACTGAAGAACGGGCTCACTTATCCGAACCAAATGTTTAGGCTTTGTTCGGACTATTTAGTAGATAGTTTAGGTGAAGTTTACACAAAATCGGTAGAGTGGTTCTTGATTTATCACATTATTTATAAATGGGGATTTTATTGTCAAATTTAACCTTTTTTCAGTCCACGCGGACGAAGTCGCGGGAGGAAGCTAGTAAATATATATAAAAGACTACAAACGCAAGCAAGGCTCTATGTACAACAATAAAATCCTTAATAAATTATAAAAAAACAATACTTTTACAGATACTATAGACATGTCGCGGAAGTCAGAGAGCTGTAAAAATTGTATATTCCGGTATGTTAAGGACAACATGGCAAGGTACAAAAGCTAGGAACTAGGCCCAATAAATACGACCCTCCAATTTATTGTACTAAATCAAGGGTAGAATAAAAACCATTAATTAAATTGAACAATGTGTACTTTTGTGCGAATCACACGCATATCATCTATTTACTAAATAAATTAATATACACCATTTTTATGAACAAAAAATAACAAAAGTTGGAAATACTAAGAAATAACAAACCCTTTCGAATTTGAGTAAATTCTTACTTTTCAGTACATTTAATTTTCCAGTAAACTTTCTTAATTTTTACTAAACAGATACTATAATACGTACAGATTGAATAAAACCTTTTTATTTTGTTACCAAAAGATGCTAACTCCTACAACTGTCATTAAGTCAACTGTAACTGTCAGCAAGACAGTTCCGGAACGGTACCGCGCCAAACGGGCACATCTCTTCAACTCGTCTTGTGCCTTAGTTTGACTCCCAGAGTCCCCGAACCCGTGTTTTCTCAACTTATAACAACCATTTACAAATTTAACATTGTTCAATCAAACGAATGGTGATCTATGGTAGCAGAAAAGGGGGTTCAATGGCGCAGGAGTGGAGCGGGGTACGCATGCGGAAGTGAAGCGTCCCCAGAGACCTAGATTGGGCACCGAGTGTCCGCGGCCGCGAGCCACCACCATGTTGTTGTTCTGTTTACCGAACGCCACGCGCGCCTCCGACGTGATCACCGAGGACCGCGGCAGGGATGAATACATGTGAGTGTTCCGCTCGATCTGCCGACCGTAGTTCGCTGGCGGCGTCTGTAACATTTTAATATTATAATCAGTACATGGTCAAAACATTTTAAAACGATTGTAACAGATATCTAATAAAATAAAACGACATCGAGTGGAAGCCTTTTAGACAACGTTGTACCACAGAAAACACTAAGAAATCGCTTTTTTTTTGTTTTTTTTTTAATGTATTTAATGTTTCTCTTATTTTGTTTGTTTATTGGAAGTGTCATATATATTTTAATCATTTTTCCTGTTTTGTTGTATTTTTCTACTAATTTTGTATTTCTTTTAATCGTGTCTGTATACATTTAAAGAATTCTTTTAGTTTTATGTGTTATAAAGAAGTAATGTCTGTGCTGTAATGTAAGCATTTTTAATAAATATTTTTCTTTCTTCTTTTCTTAAAAAAACTGAATGTTGCAACTTAGTTCTTCTACCGTAAAAAGTAGTGAGATTCATTCATTGAGCAGATCGACTTGCATTACCTAAAATCTAACTATTACCCATAAAATACCACAAATGACACTTCCTGTCATTTCAATATTTTTCAAACATAAACCACATTTTCTAAAACGAAACGGAAAGTAAATTGTATTATTCCCAGCCGAAGCAGACATATTATGAAAGTTCGCTGTCACATCAAGAGTTGTATTATTTTTCTCTATGACCTCGGAACCTAGCTCCTGGATCCTATCTCGGATGTATTGTACTTTATAAAAAGACCCTTATTCGAAATTTATTTTATCTACGCATCAGTGATCATATTATGTGAATGATGTGCACATATTGACTCTGTCACCGTTACAGAATGCAATGTAATATCTGTAGATATGGCGTGATACTGAGATGATATTGTGTTCCCATTTTAAACGTGTACAGGCGACGCGCATCGTCTAAAATAAAATGTCCAAGATAGCACCTCCCTCCATAAACTAAGTCGTAAAACCGTTTTAAAACCGTTCTTCAGACTCGTGGACAATATGATTGTATGAAAAATTGTGGAATTATGGGCAACAACACAAATATTGTTAGTCCTACAATATTAGCAGTAAGAAGTGTTAATGTGATCCAAATATATTTATTATTATATTATTATTATAAATGGATGGATGAGTGGATGAGTAGATGCACGCGTTTCACGTAAGAAGTAGTGAAATGAATTCAAATGAAATTTAGACACAGAAGAGTCAGTTCGTTCGTTACAAAGGGCTCTCTGAAAATCAGCGCTGTGGCAAATGTTGCAGAATTGTGCTGAGGGAGTCCCAATTCCTGGTACACCTGTCGTATTAGCACATTTATCTACAGTTTATTTATGTTACCTTATATTTTTTTGTTTTTATTTTGTGTCCACTCCGTGTGTGTATTATTATTTTTTTACTTTAAAGATGAATGTTGTTTAATATTTCATTTTCAGATTTTCTTTTTTTATTCTTATCAATAGGTTATAGTCCGGAATAACATAGATTACTTTTTATCAATATCCCACGCGAGCGAAACCGCAGGCGGAAGCTAGTGAACCATAATAAAACTTCTAAATGTAGCGTAACGCCCATCTGGTGTTCTCGGTATCAAAACAAACGAAAAGATAGAAAATCACAAGATACTTTGAAGCAGACGATGCGGAACGAAGCGGGATCGCTTTAACATAAGTAATGACCATATAAACACCGTACTGGGATTTCATTTGTACCGAGCATTCCAGAAATTCAATACAGATTTTTGTACGCTTCGCACAGACTAAAAATAAAAATAATTACCTAACACACATAAACCCTGGCGCTAGTATTCTTTATACAACCTACTAATATTATAAATGCAAAACTTTGTATGGATATATGGATATTTGTTAGTCTTTCATGCAAAAACTACTGAACGAATCTGAGTGAAATTTGGCAGAGAGATAGATTATTTCCTAAATTAACACATAGCCTACTTTTTATCAACCCAACATGCACGCGAAGCCGAGGGCTGGAACTATCATCTCTCACATAATGGTCTTCCCTAACCAGAATTCGACACCTGGCCTTTTCACAGTACAATATTAATATATAATGCCCACAATATAATCTAAACGCGTTATGGCGTGTTAAAATACTTCAGAAATAAAACTTTTTGGACGCGGTGAGGAAACTTTGCTTAATGGAGACCATTAACGAAAACTTGGAAAAAGTTTTGGCAACGAGTCGAAAGGTCCCGAAGTTACTTTTCTATTTCGTATAGTTCGAAATTGCTACAAGTTTCGGTTAAAATTATTTCAGTTTAAAATTCATAAAGAGTCCTTTGATATTGTCATTATTTGTATTTTGAATATATATATATATATAGTCCAGGATGTTTACAGTATTTAAACATAATATGCGCTTAATCTGCAAGATATTCAACATTGCACAGAACAACAAGAAGCGCTTGTAACACTTTTAAGGGCCTTGTTGTCGCCTAACTCACACACACACATACATTTTTCTTGTTACATAGTGCACTACTAACGTAAACAATACTTTAATCGAATACGTAATACGTTATTCAAGAATATTCTAAAACACAGACAATATTTTTTTTGAATAACTTAAATGTACTTGAAATTAGGGTCCATTTTGCTATCAAAAATAAAATAATTACGGCATTTGGCACTGAGATCAACATGACAGCGAACGATTTTGACTTTTGTTAGACGAACTATTGGGTCCTAAGAAAAATAAATGATTTAATTTAATTTGAATAATAAACATAACTCACTCTCGGCGGCGCCGGGCGGGTGAGGGGCGGAGGCGCGGGCTCCGGCGGGGGCGAACGCTCCAGCACCCCGCGCTCCGCCGCACGCAGTCGCACTTCGCTCAACTTCGACAGCAATTCCAACTTCTGTGTCTCCAGCGACGACCGCTGCAGCATTTCCTGTTGACGATCATATATTTAAGAAAAATATCGACTTCAAACGACATCGAGAATAAAATCAGAACATCATTAACGTAGTTCAAGTCAAAAAATATGCATCACTACATATCCTACCAATATCATAAATGTGAAAGTTTGTGAGAATGGATAGATAAATGCAAGGATGGATGGATGGATGTTTATTCGTCTTCCACGCAAAAACTACTGAGCTGGTCTAAATGAAATTTGGTATATAGATAGATTATAGTCTGATATAATAAACAGGCTACGTTCTATCTAAATACCTACCACGCCGGCTAAACCTAATTATAAAATAAAGTCTTCTTACTACTCTAATTCTACTAAACAGATTTTTATGTGATTTTCACCAATAGATAGAGCGATTCGCACGGAAGATTTTTGTGTGAAATATTTTTTTTTGTTTGTAAACAGTTTGGAATTTATGATAATTGGTGTGAAGTTTGGAAAAATCAAGCCAGGCGAAGCCGCGAGGGAAGCCGAAATAAGTTAAAAAATACTCAAACGTCAGCCACCAGCTTTCGATAAAAGAAATAAACAAATCTGGAGGTGTGCCCCAGTGAAGCGATATGACATAAATAACATAGAAAAAGAGATTGAGAAACTCCTCCATTTTTCTGAAGACGGTTATAAATATATTTCAAGTCAGCTATAAATTTTCTCCAAAATGAGATGAACATTTGTCTTGACTTAACTACTTCCGGTATATTTATAGAATCTTCCTATCAGCATCCCATTATAATTATTTAAGAAAACGTAGTTCATGTTAGTATCTAATATAGGCAATACTTTAAAATAATGGTACTGTTATATGAAATGTGAATAGTTTTAAAAAAACAATTTTTACCATTAAAAAAAACCGACTTCGAATGCCTTCGACAAGTAAATACAATGAAACATCATTGTGAACGTAGTCGCAAGCAATTTAATACGCATTAAACATATAGAAACTAACCGTGAGATGTCGCTCAAAATGACAACGATTTGTGCGACACATGCTTTTGAATATAATTATAAAAATCGGTATAAATGTAAAGCTTATAATGAATGTTAAGAAAAAGTATATAAAAATATGAATAACTCAAAAATTTGTCGTCAGATGTCGCTTAAACTGTCATGAAACTACGGGACAAGTATTATCTTTAACATAAAAATAAAAAACAATAACCAATCCACTCAGTCATAAGTTATGTGGTAAAAAATAAAACCAAAAATATTAATGGGACGGATAGATAACTTGACAGGCCGGTTGGTCTAGTGGTTAGTAAATCTGTCTACTACACCGAAGGTTGTTGGTTCGATTCCCACCCACGCCAAAGTTTTCTGTGATGAGCAGAAATGTTTGTTCTGTGTGTCTGGGTGTAAATATCTATAAGTAAGTATATAAAAATATGTACATATGTATGTTTATCAGTTGTCTGATCACCCTATTACAAGCTAATGCTTAGTTTCAGGGGCCAGCTGACCGTGTATGAGTAGTCCTCCGGTGCATA
>DWJZ01003880.1:0-16220 GCA_018249125.1 Asbolis capucinus | reverse complement strand
CTTTTAGAGTTTAGAGTTTATTATTAAATAATTAAGATAATTCAACTAAACATTCCCACTTCCTATGGAAGGTGCTATATTATCGAGATTGAACCTAAATTTTATTTTGAACGATTACTGCATTTTTTTTGTCCGCAAATAACTATTAGTGCCTTTTCTTTAATACGTATATTTAATACATTTTTTGTTCACAAAACGAGTCTGAGGGTTTCCATAAATCTTATAATAAAACAGACTGTGTTTAGCAGTATTCAACGAAAGAGACATTCCATGCATAAAATCATTCCTTATTTAGGATGTTCATTTGAACCAAGCTTAGCTATTGGATAACGAAAGATAATGAATTGGCATTTTAAAAGTGTAATTGATATTATGATTAAATATATAACCTATTGAGGGCCTATTATTGTGCCTTGGGACACTCCTAGGGAACTAACTTATTCTAAGTATACTTTTTGATAGCTTTTTGAAGGTTTGCAATATATATTTAGTATTCAGAAGCGTGAGTTTGTTAAAAGTTATAAAAATTTAGCAAGATGCAAGTGCAACTTTATTTTTGTATTGAAACTTCACTTGCAATGTTACTGATTTTTATTGTATTAGATTCTTAGACTTTTTAGTTTGAATGGCACTTTATTTGCAACAGCCCACCATCACCCTTATTATTAACATGTCCAACAAGTATTGAAATAGTTAGGTTCACTTGGTGTAATCTTATGATTGTCTATATTAAATGCTTTAGTTGATACAGGTGTATTATCTAGATCAAAGTATTTCTAAGTATTCGAGCTTAAATTTAAATTTTAGTTATGTAAGTGTATTTAATGTAAATTACTAAGGGCATGTACTCGGAAATTTAATAGCATTTGGTACTTTACCCTTGACATATCGCCAGTTCAATTCATACATTTTTATACGAAGAGTGTATTAAAAAGCAATTCTATTTCGAGTTTTCATTATCATAAGATCAATTTCTGTTTTGTATTTAATTGAAAATGTACTTTTCCATTTTCAATGCTGAAAGTTTTCTTTCCTTTGACCTAATCGCAAATCATTTTTGAATTATCAACATATGCCAATGTTATTTATACAATTTAAGAACATGATTTTTGCTAATAGCTAACTCTGATAAATGTCTGTCAATATTATATATTTTTTATACATTAAAGATGTTTCTATTACAATCTGTTTTGTTCATCCGTTATAATTAATGGTTTTTATATATATTTGGGATGTTGCGCAGTTTGCTACACACCCTATATGTTTTAGTATGTATATTTTATACTATTGACCTAATTACATTTATGTTTTATTGTATGTTGCTGTGTCATGTGATCTGCATTCCCATTGTACTTAAGTTTCCAATCACACGTTGCCTTAGAGTATTTATGTATTGTATAGTGTTCCATGGTAATAAAGTGGAAGCATATCTCTTATAGAAAAGGGAGCTATTTCTAGAAAATAACCGTTATTTGGAACTGTATCCCCATATCATAAGAATTACTAACCTTCAAGAAACGAATGATGTTTTCTATATTAGAATAATTGTATAGATAGTTGCGGAAACAGAAATAATAATTAATAATAAACAGAAATAAGTTTAATATGGAATTATGAGAACATAAATAATCATCAACATAATATGATCATATATACTGTAATCGGTGCAAATTCGATCTGGAATGTTTAATTAATAATAATAAATAATTAAACTTGTTGTTGTTGTATCAGTTGTTAACTCATTTGTATTAACTTAATAATACTTTCACTTGTAAATCAAGGTATTTGCTTGGTGACAAATGCATAAAGTGTATTAATACGAAAATCAATCAATACAAAAGTATAAAACAAAATATTTAAATAAGTTGAAACTTTGTTAACTCCTTTACGAAATTAAGGATGTCAGAGTATGAATTTGTGAATGATGTTGTTTGTTAAAATTTCTTTGTATGGCTGTTGTGTTGTACGTAGTTTTTACTTTTTCATTATTAAATTAATGTAATAACTAATTTTCAAAAATATAATGAGTTGTTAAATGGAAAATACCTCAATTACGTAAGTTGGTGAAAACCCTACAAAAGATTTTATATGGTTTGTTTACATTATATTCCGGATCGAAGTTGCACCAAGTACAGAGCCCTGAGATATGCTTCTATCGATCCACAGGTCCGCTTCTGAACTGTACCTACATTTAATAAAGATGTTAGTATGAAAGTGGTTCGTGAGCGGGCGTGGTCATATTCGATGATATTGACATCGCTTGGACATAAAATTAATTACCTTCGATGAATTGGCTCAAAGATTAGGTCCAAATGATGTTAGCGAATGGTTTATAGTATAGGAGAATCCATTATTTACACTCTGCTAGTTTACACTTGTGTTGTATGTAATTAAATATTATTCTTATTGACTCTGTGTCTATTTTTTCTTAACTAAATGAATCCTGCCATATAATTTGGTGTTTGCATATAGTAATGCCTACTCGTAATTTCTTTAATATTCACTCAATTGTTTTTTACTTTATTTTTATTTGCCCGCAGTGTCCCTTCAGTGTACTGCCTGTTTTTTGTTATATACTTATAACATAGCTACTGATATGGTATCGTTCGCCTTGCGAACTATCAAACTGATGGTAAGTGAGCACCAGTACTAACTGACACCAGATAACTCAACTATACAACTTCAAGGCTGGTGACAGAAGAAAAATGGGAAGTAGCAAGACTGAAAGACGGGAGTAAAAGTAAGAGAACACGACGAATCTTTTTCGGCAGACAAAAGCAAGAGGGTGGTATCCAGCCAGATGGGCGTCACGAGAAGATTCCGTGTAGCTCTACCACCGAACAACTGACTGTTGTTTAACGACATCCTGGACTGCCACCCTGGGATTACGGGAGGTATTCCAGGGCGCCCCAATACGTTGAATAATCATATAAATAAATCACAATAACTATTATTCAGTGACGGACTTTGCTGAAATTGATCTCACTTTAAGTAGTTCTATGCAATCATTTACTATACCGCGTTAAAGGGTCACAGAAGAACAAGAAACGTTTATTCCAAAAGGCTTAAAACAAGTTTGTAATTACAATAGCTCACATATTAATGTATAGTAAGCAAAACATTATAACCATTAATGTGGCTACGCTACTAATTTAAGCACTATAGGAATAAGTTACACGTGCTCTTTATTCTAAGGTCAATAACTGCACGACTCCAAAAAATTATTTTCCCGTTCAATGTCATACTCCTGAGTCACACGAAAGAAAGATGTTTCGAAAATATATAAGTCATCATTTTCGACATTCGT
The DNA here is from genome assembly GCA_018249125.1 of Asbolis capucinus. NCBI lineage: Eukaryota > Metazoa > Arthropoda > Insecta > Lepidoptera > Hesperiidae > Asbolis > Asbolis capucinus. The sequence goes on along the minus strand of DWJZ01003880.1, from coordinate 12,913 downwards.
CGTGAAACGAACTATTTTGGGCATGTTCTTTTTATTTGAGGTGGATGGAAAACTCTCCCACGCGTAAAACGTCCGAAAATTTTCAAAAGTGCTAGTATTTAATTAGAAATAGGCTACTACGATGGCGTATTAGCGATATATGGACACTGTACTTATAACAATTGGGGTTGGGAGCTTAACATGCCCGCTGGTATACGAACGCAGTCACATTTTATGCTAATTGAAGAATGCACCTACAGCCACCCACTTAAATTCGTCTCTCAACTTCGACCTAATGTTCTATAGAATACATTGAACAAAATGAATAGGGAAATCTAGATAAGCAATAAATTGAACATGGCTTTAACTTTATATGAACAGGGGTTTCTCCTCTTAACGAAGGAGGCCTATATCCTTATTCTACTACGCGGATCCAATACGGATTGGTGTAGGAGTTAGTGGCCGAAAAACCCAGTATCGAAACTTATATGCCGCCTAATGGTGATCACAGGGTTCAACTTTTGCTACTTAACGTTAACTGGATCTGAAAGATTTACGTGCCCTTCGAAATTCGGAAACGTCAAGGATTTCTGATCACTAGCAGTCACCGATTCTTTTACCTATCGCGTCCAACGTTTTGTTAGATCAATTAGGCAAGTCGCCGGTTTATGACTACTACAATAAATTGGGTATGGCTACATGCAACAAAGATGTAAGGCAAATACTTCTCAATCGTCAACTACTTATTAATGGGTGTTCCGCTTACATTCTGTTTATTCCATCTCAAATACCTACATGGATGCCTTACATCAGAATTGTTAGTCGGTCTACGTATACCTATCAAAAAAGAATGAGGAATCGACTCTCTAAATTCCTAGACGGTAAACAGACACTATATTTAAACATGATTGATTCACACAAAGAGTTACAACTTCTCGCGATATTGCAACGATCTTTCTTAATCATTCGGTAATAAATGCGGAAAAGTTTACGTCGTCGACACCGCAACGACGTCACGTAGGTTACAATGGTCGAAATTCAGCTTTAAAAATAACAATCGCGCCGATTGCGTCGCGTGGCTCCCGTATATAAGTGCGAGATTTCTGAAGCCGGCTTATATGCCATTGGCATTACTATCTTGGCCAAGGTCTGGGTCTCCAGAAATAAATGTTACATCCTCTTCACCGCTGCTGGAGATTCTGAAGTTCTGTGCCAAGTTTTCCCGCCCTGCACCGTTAGTCAATACACAAATTTCGGGCCCGATGGTCACGCGCGGTGTGTGTACGTGTGAGAAGTGCCAACGTCCGTATCTTAAAATAAAATCATAATCCCTCATTTTTATTCCATAAAAAATCATTTTTCAAACTTTGAATTTTTGTGGCAGTGAAAAAGGCCAAGATGGATGTCGTTGATGAAAGCTATCCAGTGTACACGAGGATCGAAAACATTACCGAAGAGGACGATAAGGTTCTCGCGGGAGCTAAGAAAGAATACAGAAATGAGCTCCAAGTAATCATACCGGAAAACCCCTTTCCAGAAATCGAGGTGGATGCATATCCTCCCTTGAAATTTTCATGGGTGATTCCGAAGAAACTCGCCGCAATGGCTTTCCCTAGAGTAATTGAAAACGTAAAGTATATCGTCAATCAGGGCATCACGAACCTGGTAACACTAACCGCTGGAAAAAAACCCCCGATTGACGGTGTTGCTAGGTTACGGTGGACTGAAATACCCATAGAGGAGTTTGAACTGCCCACAGTTGATCAAATTAAAACCTTCATAGATGTATGTAAAAGAGCTGATAAAAACGGCGAGGTATGTCAGCAATCTAATTTATTATGAACCCCTATTCCATAAACATCATGCCATATATTTTTTATATCAAATTTCTCACATTAATTGTTAAAATGAAAGAAAAATGCAGCGCACTTTAAAATTTTGAATGAGTTTCCTTCTGAGGTGCACCTGGAGCAATAGGACATGGGGTTCTTCAAAAGAGGTGTAAAAAGGGCTCTATAGTGGCCGGCGTAGTATTGGGGATTCCTCTGATGCCTCTGCCCATGTCCTTAGACGAGGGTCACTACTAACATCAGGCGACCCGTCTACATTTTTTACCGCCCTTCAGGCTATTTAAAAAATATTAAAATGCAATCAAATAACGCGTATCCGTAGCTTCTATATTCATATTTATTATTCTCCGAAATACCCTGTATTACGAGATATTCTGCATCCTCGTTTCTTGTATATGGACGAAGACCCTTTCCAATACCTACCATTTGAACGTTATCTGACCATTGAATTTGAATCTCCTTTTGGTTTGTCGCCTTGGCAATTTATGTTTGTACGTCTGTACTGTGTGTAGATGTATTCAATAGATTTCTTGTTCCAACATCCCACTCATTTTATGTCCCCACGAAGCACATATGTTACTTTGAACTGTCCTACTGTTTTAATCTTATAGCATGTAAAATATTAAATAATGCACGACTTAATGTGTTTTTTAAAATCAATAACATGAAGGCCCTAGAGTTGGCAGCTCCTATAATTTCCAGTGTTCTTCGGAAGATTTCTGAAATAAACATTATAATTACAAATTGCGTCTAGACTGTTTATCAGTGCTATTAATTAATTGTGATACTTGCTCACAAATAAATTATGAACCCTGATGATTGACGCAATAGTTTGTCAATCATCAAAGCAGTCAAGTATTTAGTTGACAGGCGAGTGATGAGCTGAGGACAAAGCCCACGTGGCGAGATCTCGGTCAATGGTTTCTGTTTAACAACATAAATATTTATCGATGCCCGTTGATTGACCGGTTCGTTTGTGTAAAGCAAGCCAATTTTGGTCTGCCAAAGCCAATGTACTATAAAGAATTATTTGTCATTGACAGGTGAAATGGTAATTAAGTAACGAAATATTATCTTAGTCTTAAGCAGGTTAGGATGCACCAATTTAGAACTTGAAGAGAAGTGTGCATCACAAGTAGGACTCAGAAGCTTACAGATGCTAGCGAATACCACAAGTCGTGCCGGCTTTTCAGAGGCACTACCAAATCTCAAAAATAATGATACGGACGTGGTCATTATGACCATATACAGTCGGCTACTACACACAGTCCACAGGGGGAGCATGTGGGGTATACTGCTCTAATACGACCAACATGATGCGGGCTTGGGAAGGACGAGTTAATATATATTTTACTTTTTATGTGAAAATTCTGCGGTCAATTCTGAAATGAGGGTGGTTACTAGTCAGTCGGGTTCTTATACTAGGACCACTCCCTACATCTAGGATATATATAAAACCAAACAGGATTTCAAATTCCAGCATCCTTTCACAGCGCAGAGCTTTCCATTGCTCTCCAACTTACAGTATCAGTAGAGGAGGCTCACCCAGATTGGAAAATCTACCCACCTGTGTCATATGTACAGTTTTATACCTAGTACCTAGAGTTATGTACCAAATACCACAATCCATATGTTTCTAAGAAAATCCCTTTTTTCCTTTCGCGTATTTACAACATCCTTATATTGTAGGTGATGGGCATCCACTGCCGGCAAGGTCGCAGCCGCTCCGGTATCTTGCTGGCCTGCTACCTGGTGCACTTCCACCGGTTCCTCCCCGACCAAGCCATCAACACGATACGGATGATCAGACGAGGTAATTTTAAGTTATCACGACAAATGATGTCAATGGACCATAGCCATAGACCGTTTTGAAGCAGCAACTAAGGAGAACCTCACTTCAGAAATTCTTCTGCAGCTCTCGGGAGTTTCATGAGTGGATGTTATTTATTACTCTACGTACTTTCCCGTTTTACTCTGTATCTGGATTCTATGGATGTTAAGATTGTATTTGTATTTAACATAGTAACTTTCATGGCAAATGATGATAATTCATTGCAGTAGCTCTTCGTCGCTCTAATCCAGCGATTACACTGTGTATTACAGATATGTTGCAGTTGTACTGGCAGGCTGGTGAAAAACTATCAGTAGGAGCATAATGTTCACAAGTAACTAAACATTACTTTGTAATAAAAAATACAACGACTCGAATCAGTAATTAACGTCAGCGCCTACTACAGACAAATAAAGTTGATAGAGCAGTGATAGCCATTTTTGAAATTTCGATTACACTGGACGGAACCTTTTAGGATAATATAAAAATTTTCACGCGGACGAAGTCGCGGGAAAAAGCTTATTAAATATAGGTGCCATCTCCGTAACAGTAATCTACGTAAACAAGCAGATTCTAGATATTCCGTAATGTAATATACTTTAATACCTTCTAAAATAAATGATCAAAGGTAACCTCGATCTCTATCGATATGTATCTTTTTAAATCCATAAAGCCTTAGCGCGTGATTTCTCTATGCCATTAATCTGTTTTACGTAAAATTTGTTACTTCGTGAATTAGATTCAGCACTTTAACGCCTCACATTTTAAAATAGAAATGTCTGGAAACGTTTAAAGATTTAAACAGGTGGAGGGTAGAGTGTTCACTGTTGTTTAGGTTTTCTCCACCGATATGTGTACCAGGTCGTTCACCACGCTTGTAAAGTGCGCAGTAGTAAATTTGTCAAATCTTTACGAACTTTACGGGAAACTATTAGATGTTCGGGTGTAATCGAGATCTTATCCTTCGCCAAAGCAAGCGATTACTAATTTACTATTTAATTGCACGTATTATTTATTCGTTTCTATAAAATATTTTTTAAATTAAATTACAGGTCCATGCATTATTTGAACTGGGACCTCCTAGACTATTCTAGAAGCGATTGTGTAGCAAATTTTGTTCTAGTATGTTTTATTACTAACGCTTAGTTTGGAATCAGATGGCCGTGTGTGATTGGTAGAAGATATGTATTTATTAAGGACGTTATCCTTACTAATATTATAAATACAGAAGTACCTCTTGCTTATCTATCTGTCTGTTTAATTTACACACCTAAACTGCTTAACTGATTTTGATGAAACTTGATACAGAGGAAGAACTTGAGAAACTTGGCTTGTACCACGCCGAGCTATTTGCAGGAAAGAGCTAGTTTTTAGTTTAGTTTGACATTAATTTATAGATTTACAAATCGTGTATCTATCTATGTATCTGTAAATGTCAATCACGGACTAGTATTGGCACAATATTTAAAGGGTAACTATATGGCACGAGCGCTTCGCCGCATTTGTTCCATTAACTAACGCCACAAGGTGGACGATACCTGGCATATTGTTGTTGTTAAAAAGACTGAAGTTTATCTACCTACTTATTCGTTTCTACACCAAAACTCACATCACGTTGGCACCAGTATATCCTGGTATCTGATATTAATCTCTGAAAGTGTTCGTGTATAATGTGTGTGTTTTAATACGTATCAATTTACCGTCTTGTCAGTAGACAAGCTTTTAGTAAAAGCAGGTATACAATTTATTTTCTATGAAGATATATAAAATGTGTATTTCCTTGTTTAGTTTAAATGAATTATCATTTCACCCAGGTTCGTGTGACTTCCCTGAACACGAAGAAGCCGTGGGCAGGTACTACCAATACCTAACGGAAGACAACCCTCTGAAGTTCGGAGTGAGCGGCGAGGCCATGGAGCAGTTCATAGAGACGGCGCGGCAGTACAACAAGAGCTTAGACATTATAGACTGAGTCCGCACTATCTTAAAAATAAGTACTTACCAGTATTTTTTTACAGAGATGCCAACTGTTCCGGAGTAAAGTTAATTTTTACATACTGTTAATAGATCTGCTTATATGTTTATTCGAGGTATATTTTGTATATAAAACTTAAAATCAATGTTGCAAAATAAGATGAACGCCAATCATTCAATCATACGTAAGTCCATTTGACAATTTATTTGTGGTACCAGTACGTACAGAGGAATATACACATGTACTTATTGGTTTGTCTAAAAATGTTTCTTGAATTTTTCTGCAAATTATTCATATTTATTGTGATAATTGCAGTATATTACTTACTTATCTTCTATTTAATTTATATCTGGCAAGAAGTGGACAATTCCGAAGATATCATCCCCGGATGGTTGGCAGCTCTATAACTAAGATAAAATATGAAATTTGTAATAGGAAGTAAGCGAATGAAAGTGATTCCTGTGTCCCGTTAAACGTGTTTATCATAATTTAATGTTCTCACCAATGTTGGCGAGCCTCCAACATCGCGAATTATGTTCGGATCTCTATTTTTAACAACTTTATAAAAGGACTATAGTTTTTGTGTTTAATTTAAGTGTGTTTTTTGACTTAGAGACACGTGGTTAATAAAATACAACTATCTCCTTTATATAATAAAACACAAGACAGGTAGGTTTTTAAATCGAACAAAGATAAGAAAGAGTTGATGGCAATTTTGAATTGAAGTTTGTTGAACTACATAAAGGCCCAATTTTGATGTTTTAATTTGGTCTACTGAAAGCATACTACTGTAATATTTAGAGAGTAGTAATCTCAGGATGGAGTAGGTCAATTTATTTGTATCAACTAAGCAGCTGGGTATGTACCTGACATTAAATGAGTTTCTCTTAATTCCTTGTTTTATTTTTATCCAGTTTCATTTTGAAAAAGTGCAACGAGGGAGAGATTTTATCATTTTGGATATGTAGACTTTATTTTAGATACGTAATATCTAGTGTGTAATATCGATATAAAATACTTGAAAGTGTATGTAAGGATACAATTTTACCAACTCTCAAAAAAACAAGCACCATTCGTTCATTCTCTTTTCATTCATTAATATTTATTTTTAAATTAAATGAACACTTAATATTATTTCGGCCCATTGGCACATGCAATACGGGTAAATGTCACGGTTTATGGTTTGCCAAAAACACGTGCCAATGGACTGATTGGCGCGAAACCAAGTTTGATGTCAGTGCTAACGATCTAAAATAATCAAAATCACTAATTTTCCGTATTCCAAGCCGTTTGTTTATCTATAAAGGTTATGTTTAGAAAGTTATAATTTACTTTGAACTATGTTATTAAATGCGTGATTGTGAGTGTCTGAATAGAAGTGACTTGAGCAGTCATATTATGTACCCTGTGCTACTGACCTAGCCTATATGTATGTGTACTGCAGGTGCATGGGGCATATTTTACATTTTCACCGTCCTATGTAAGTCTGTCTGGTATCTATAAAATTCTTCATGGAACGGGTTCCAAGTTCCCATTAACAATGTAAAATCTTATCTTAAATATGTGTATATTATATTTAAGATCAGCGCTAGTTATTAGCTTTCATTGTAATAAGTTCTTACATTAATAATAATTAGTGATAATTGAGTAACATTTGTATTGTTTGGTGTGATTTAGACCTCTCTAAATGCATGACCTTTTAGTTTAAGGTACTCACGATTTTGGTATTTTCTGTGGTAAAGTAAAACCTTATGAACAGAATTCATTTTCCTATTAATTTTCAACGAAATCACTCGTTTTTCCTTTTCAGTCCTTTATTTAATTTAACCCGATGGTGTTAAGCGGTGTATTATAGTAATAAAACTATTAACATATTAACTATGACGGTTGAATGCAGCGTCTATCGTGTCCAGAGGCAATAAAAGCTTCACCGGGCGCTCTAAATTCGATTCAAATGGGTCAGGAAGTACTAGTTTAGCTGCAATTATAAATGGCGTACACTTGCACCTGGTACCTGCATCACATTCCCGACCGATCCCGGCATCAGAGTGACCTACTCCAGAAATGTTTAGACGACTGCAGACCACATCACGAAGCGGTTTACTATCACATCAGCGTTCGAGGTAGTGCGTAACGTTTGTAGGTAATTTGCGAATTATTGACAGTTTCATTTAAATTTTGAAGGCGAAGTAAGCCGCTGGTTCTTTTCCTATAAGACAGCAGTGTCTATGAGGGTTCTCTCTTCTAACATCTCTATTTAAGGCGCTCCTTCCACCACCTACATTAAATATTTCCTAATGATTTAGATTGAAGCATAACAATATGTGATGTATTTCAGACTTAACGGATAGCTATGAGTAGCGTATCTAAGAGAGTCAACGTAAAGTTGGCCAAACTGTTCTACAAGTATGCAGAAGAATCGAAAGAGCGGCAACAACATACAGAAGAACAGGAACCTATAGAAGAGAAGACAGAATCTCAGTACGAGGCCTACCCGCCGATAAATTTCTCATGGTTTATAAAAGACAAAGTAGCCGCCATGGGCTGGCCGAGGACCGTAGAAAACCTAAACTATATCGCTGATGCCGGAATAGACCACCTGATAACACTTTCGCCTGAAAAACTTCCCCCGATGTGGGAATGTAAGAAAAAAATACAATGGACAGAACTTCCCATAAAAGAATTTGGTGTTCCTAGTTTGAAACAGATAATAAAGTTCTTGGAGATATGTGAAAGGGCAGAGTTAAAGGGAGAGGTAAAAAATGATACCTACATGTATTTATTATATAATAAATGAAATGTTTATTTATAACGAAGAACACAAAACTACTGGATTTCGGAAAATTACATTGTTTGTAAGAATAGAATATTTGCGAGGGAGGGGGCGCAGTTTTTTGGCGATAAATAAGTTATAGCGTGACTACGATATACCTGATGGTGAGTGGCGATGAAGTCTTCGAAGGTTATGATGCACCAACCTAGTAGAACCCTATATTTTAACTTGGATAGACGTGTAAATCATAAAATAGTTATTGTCACGGTCGGCTCCCTACTCAATTAAATGTCAAATGTTGGACGTGCTGTTAGAAATTTATAAATATGTATTATCGCAGTTATGAAGTAGTAGCTAGTAGCTAGGTGGAATTTAACGTCACCTACCTCCTTCAGATCTGTCTGATAGGCTTTCTTTATCGTCAAAATACATTCTAAGGCGAGTTATATAAATGACTTTTTACTCGTTTAATAATATATCTGTTTACAGTGAAGTTCTACTTTTAATATTGTTTTAACAATATGTACAAGTGTCAAGCTGAATTACTTAAAAACTGCATACATAATTGTTAAGGTCTATTATTGCTAAGCGAGTATGTCGCGGAGTAATGTATTGTATGTGCTCTGCTATCTAGTATGTTTCCAGGTTATCGGGGTCCACTGCCGGCAGGGCCGCGGCCGCACCGGGACCATGTTGGCCTGTTACCTTGTGTACTTCAAACACCTGGCCCCGGAGAGGGCTGTTCTCACAGTGCGCTTGCAAAGACCGGGTACTATATAGTCAGTTTTATCATTTCGTCATAACCTCAAACGTTACATTGCTGGATATTCCGTTTTATTCAGCTTGTGAGAGCACCAATGGATAAAAACTACTACAATATAAGCAGGATCACGACACTTTGTATCACAGACACGACACCGTAACACAGCGTTAGCATATCATTTACATATTAAAGGAAAATAGACTATGCTTATATAATGTTGAATACGCACAATGACACTTCTATTGGAAATATTTTACAATACATGTTTCCCATAGGTTCCTGTGAAACATACGAGCAGGAGAAGGTAGTGTGCCACTACCACGACTGTCTCCGCGGGACCCTCACTACACCGGACTACTACATGGTGGACGACAAGTTTTATTTCGATCTCTCCATAAAACATCGGTTTAGCGATGGAGATGAACAATATGGCGACCAAGATGGCGAAGAAAATGGCGACGAAAACGGTCAAAATAGCGGACTGGAAGTGCAACCAGAAACTCTTCAACTAAAGAAGAAAAGGAAGAAGACAAAGGCCATGGTCATCAATCACAAAATTTATTTTTGATTCCAATAACATTTCTTTAGGTCTCATAATATAGATTACACACACTTATAACTTATTTGTATGTTGTTAATATAAATAATATATCAATTCAATTTTGTTTAACAAGCCATCCTCCTAAATATTAAACTGAAATTTTTCATTAGTGACAATATCTCTTATAATTATAATTCCAAGAAACAAAATGACGCTATCAAAAAATAAACAGTCCCTTCAGTTAGCGTCCAAATTATGATTTTATCACAATTTTATAACAAAACTTATATTGACTTCCAAGAATCACGTCACACTTGCGAAGGACGTCGTATTTCACATCCGAGGAGGCCTGGCTGGGCCCAAGGCCGGGGCACCAGGCTGACGTTGATGACATGGTTTCCTCTCTTCACCACCACCTGTATTGGCTGACCCACCGAGTGCATCACGACATCTCGAATCTGCACAAATTCAGTGTAGTTGGTGTGGTTGATAGAACCAAATTGTAGCAGCTCATCATATTCCATCAAACCCTGAAAATTTAATTATTAATTTTAGCATAGTTTCAACAACACTCAAAATATAAAAATGTTTACAACATTACAAAATAAAACCAACCCAAACTGGAGTAGCATGTTGAAGTATGCACTAGGCCTCCTCAGTCACAAGGTGTGACCTGTCTCACTAGTAAGCCCTCATTGGGTGTAAGCCATATTATAAAACTACTTTTGCATATCTTAAAAAAGCCTTCCATATACATATGTATGCTGCTTGTATTGTATCCAAAGAAAAAATCAATGAAGAAAACAAATTGTTATACTTACTGCCAAATCAGCAGGAGATCCCACTTGGACGAAGCCCACTTCAGCAAAGCACTGATTATTATCATTGGGCACACCATTCCCTGAGTGGCCCATAAGACCATTGCTGTATACTGGTGCACTCGGCGCCCCATTGGTAACATGTTGGCTGTGAGATGTACTGGGGTCATATACCTCCCAGAGCCCATGTTCAATCCTCTTCATTATTTCCTTGATATCATTTTTTAAACCTGGGTGATGCATTTCTAAATTACACGAGCGGGCTAGATAAAGCTTTGTTTGTTGAATAGTTGAAATGAAAAGTTGTCATCTGATTAAAATAAGAATAATTTTGCTATATCTGCTAAAATTATGAAAACCATTATTTTCGAAAATGAAACCTTGATTAATCAACTACTCACAATAACCCCATTTTTTGCCAAAATTGGTGCAGAGTAGAGATGGGTCTAAAAAAAATCAGCTGCTAAATTAACGGTTTTCATTTTACTTAGGATAAAAGGACTTACTTAGGGATTAGATATTCTGAGATGGCTTTTAAATTTACTAGAGCAACAACTAAAAAAAAGCATTGTGTTAATTGCTTTACCACACCACACAGTCCTAATGTACCTACTCGGACCGCAAAAAGCACATATAATAGGGATAGAAAGAGAGGGCACAATGAATTGGATATTTCATTTTGACTGTCACAATTGAATGTTTTCAACATAGCAATTAGCAACTGTTAATTATTTGTGAGTTAAACTGCATTTTGGTTGGGAGAGTATTATTTCATTGCTAGCTAATTTGCATATGCTAAAATCTACAAGTGTTAAAATGTTACTGATTAATTTCAGATATATTATCATTTGTAAATATTTTCAGTGTTTTGCACATTGGAAAAATACATGTAATCAAAAAATATAATATAAAATGGATGAATAATCAGAAGCAAAAAAGTGTAAAATGTTATTATTGGTAATAATTTTAATTTATGAAGAAAATGAGAATAATTTATATAAGCACTTAACAATCTATTTCTGTTTAAATTTAACAGTTTTAACCGTTACCTAAAATAATTGTTATTTTATATCAGCATTAGCATCTAGCAGTGTTATTAAAATCCAATATTTGATTCATCAGTATAGCAGAAATAATATTGACATATTTTAAAATAAATAAATCCTCAAATATTGGTTTGAAACAGTATTTCTACACACAAATCTTAGCTAGAGTAAATTAAGGCATAATTTTTATAATGACGACCCACCCCAAGGTGTATAGACATTGGCTTTGAAAAGAATGACTACTTGAATATGACTAACGAGCTCAGTCAGCTTTTTATCCTTAGTATATTATAGCTCAGTCTTACAACTTACTTCAGTTTTTTCATACTTACATATAATTCGATGTCTTGCATGTCGTACTTTGTACACGTCTATATCATTTCGCGGGTACCCTTCTGTATCCACCAGGGGATCATCCAAACCGACGTTATTGGCGTGCAAAATCGCGTTCTGTTCCCTCAATTCGTTTTCTATCTTATCCTTTTCCTCCATCAACTTTAGCACGGCATCTCTTCGTGGTCCATCCATATTGCAACCGACCATTTTTTACTCTTATTTATTACTATTTTGGTTAAAGTATTTACTATTATTTTTTAGTTTATATGAATAACAATTTTCATTGTCATTCCTGAAGTGGCACTTACACTTGACACTTGAAATATAACCAGAATTGCCAACTTTCAAAATTCCATTAGTTTTTCTCTCAAATCCATCAAAAAATCCGTTAAATAAAGAAAAACCAACTAATTTCTAATTTTTAAAATCATCATTATCCGTATTTGATTATATATATTTTTTACTTGATATGCAGGCAAACGAGCAAAGGGCTTGTCTTGAGGTCAAGTAAGTTATTAACATAGAATAATGACACTACTACTACAGGAGGGGATTACTGCCACTCATGGACATTTACAACTCCAGACTGGAGTGTTACTGATGCTGATGTCAGGAAAGTAGTAAGTCGTGTGTATAGCATTTGTTACAATTTTCTTAGGTTCAGATCGTTTTTTTCGAAATGGCATTTACCATTATTTTACCTTGTGTTTTTTCTTAATTTGGTTTTTTTCCCATTTATTATTACCCTTTAATATCTCTCTACCTCTTTTAATGTAATTAATAAACAACTGTGAGAGTGAAAGTAAAAGTTCAGATAATTGATATGCTTCAAGTTATTATATCTATATATATATATATATTAATGTTTGTTTGTCCTTTATAGACTCTGAAATGGTAAGAGATAGAGCTCTGATGTATTCAGCGACTTTGTTCAGAATTATCTAGAATAGGTTTTGGTTCCTAAGTGACATCGATCAGACATATGTTTATTGGCTTCTGGC
>DWJZ01003879.1:0-16222 GCA_018249125.1 Asbolis capucinus | reverse complement strand
AAGTTTGACCTGGGTGGGAATCGAACCCACGACCTCCGGTGTAGTAGTCAGGTTCACTAACCACTAAACCAACCGGCAAACTTTGCCAAAAAATTACGTTGTTACGTAAATTTAAAACACCTACATGAAATAAATTATTTAATTTTTCCATGTATCGATGCCAATAAACAGAGGTGGCATCTACCATACAACTAATTACACCGTTATAACCACACGCGTTACAGTAAGCTTCTAAGAGGTTTCTATCACACGGTACGTGGACACAGGAAATTGAATTCCAGGTGGCATTCCTTCTCTGTGATATGAGAATGATGGTACACATACTTGTATAAACGAAACTGTATCTTTGTCCTTCTTTCACGTCAAAACGTAGTGATTTCAATAAGATGTTTGATATAGAGATAGTTGAAGGGAAAAGTTTTAATTAAAGCGGAAAAACACGTCTGCACGAAAAGACACACAAGTTGTAAATAACAATAAAGAAGTCATGAGTGTTGTGAGAAATTAAACAATAAATTAATAAATCAAATGAAACATGTATTTTAGCCAACGTCAAAAAAAGGAAGTTCTTAATTCGTCTGTGTTTAGTTTTTTTTTATATTTGATATCTTGTAACTTTTTACTGCACTTTTTACTCGTACTTTTTTATTGAAAGGTAATGCTTGGTATTTGGTCCAATTAAATTTTAACGATATCTGAGAAGTATCTTGTCCTTTGTATGGCATAACGCGAACAATTGGAATAAGTTTCCAGCATCTGTGATTCCGCTTAAGTATAATATATGTAGATACCTGCAATACAAGTGTGAAGTTCTTCTAAGTTAAGGTGATTTACCGGAACCGGAACACGGTTTATACAATGCTTCACAATATAAAATTGTAAATTGTAAAAACCATAAACATCGCCACTTTTGATTGTAGTCAAGAATTAAATTACAATATGAAACAATAAAATTAATTCAGTTTTCTCTGATAATTCGTATTTAATTGATTTCGATAACTTTACTTTTGTTTACATTTTATTTTTGTCAGTGTAGTTTGAAGCCGTTTTTGAAATGATAAAAAAATTTATTCGTGTTAATATTGCACACCGGTACGGAACACTGCCTTTGGATCTGATTCGCAATTGATCGAATTATTTTTCGCAGTAGTGTCGTAGTAAGTAGTTCTACGATTTTCGCATGTACATTCCTTTCTCGCAAAATTCCAGGCTTCTTCACTGAACTGCACTTACTTTTTAATTGATCTCAGTGGTCGCGACAAATCGACATAACGGATACGATTTCTTACAAACAAAATCACGTACGTTTGTCATTCGTCTTGTTTCGGTTACAATTAAAATTGTAGAAAGCAGATGTTTTGTTTATTATCAACATATTTATTTTAGCGCCTATAGCCCCTCAGCTAGCCTCGGTCGTAAGTGACCGAGTGTGTTAAACAACAGCAGACAGGGTTGGAATAGGGCAGGGTGAGGCTAGTTGCAACGAATTTTGCACTTCCGAGTTTTGGAAAACACTCAAAACCGTCAATCTCAGTTTAGTTAACGCGGTTAAACCCACGGGCGGAGTTTGTACCACGTTATGTTATTAAAAATAGCCTATTCGTTAGTTCAGACCGTTCAGTTGTTTTTGCGCGAAGAAGTAAGAAAAGTCCATCCATCTATCCACCCATCCATCTTTACAATTGTTCATATTTATTACTTGGATTGCAATCGGTAAACCATGTTAAACGCCTTCGGATAATATAAAAACTCCACGATCACTAACCCCTCCAATAATTCGTTTTCGAGCAGCGTGGTACACTATGGCCAGGTATTAGAAGAGACCTGTGCCTGATCCCTAACGGCGTAGGATTATTTGAAACAATAGTTGTAATCTCTGGCGTTTATGTATCCCTAGTAACAGTATGTAACAGTAGCGTTATAAAGATGAAAATAAATCAAGATTAATTTTAGAGGTACTAAGATAAGCAAATAAAATTGTAATGTTCAGTTTACAATTTGAATTACACAAATCATTGGAATTCACACAAACAGAATCTTCAGGAAGTTCAACTGTACGCCATTCATCGTAAGATTAAATGAAAACAAAGTTACAGTGAATTATGACGAGACTCTTCGACTTACTTTAATACTTCGAAAGTAGCAAAACATGTTAGATGTTAAAGGTGTGAATCTTGTAAAATTTACACTAGCCTCGGCCAAGCAGGACATATTATACTGGAACGTCCCAGCAATGAAACAAATCTTGAAACGCAATGAAATAAGCCATAAAGGCTTTGGGACAATAACTTTAACACCTTCCTGTACTTAGTATCTAATACCGTTAGAAACTCTTAATGCGAAAGCGACGCCTGCAATGCGAAATACGACAGTTGCGTGTATAAAGCAATAAACTCCACTTCATCCGTTTAAGGCTATGGCAAAAATGCTAGTTACTTCAACTACTTCACAAACAAATAGTTGAGATCAGCATCCAAGCTGCAACACTTTGGCTTAAACATCAATCAAATCAAACTTAGCATATGTAAATATCGTCCTTATTACGAAGGAGTGTCAGTCGAATTTGGCGTAGTTGCTTTTGACACTTGGCGTGCGTACCGCACCACTTTATTGGAGCGTGTCACGATAAATTGGCAACAAGGCCGTAACTTGCGGTACGCAGTACGGGCGCGAGGGATTCATCGAATAATTGTACTGCCAATAGCTTAATGCGGTGCTTTTATTTTTACCAAAGCGATGCGAGGTAGCCGATGGCATTTTAATGTGACGGTTGAACACATAACCGCACTTAATTTTCTCCTAATGCGCGCAGCCGAACCGAAGAATCTTGGGCTTTAGTTTGCTCCGTTTTTCTCCCAAGAATATCTGTGAACAGAATCACCGATGAGCCAGATAAGGCGAGTATTTCTTTAAATATGCAAAGTGCAAACTTTGTGCCTCTCTTCCGACAGGATGCTGAATAATTTTACACGCTCTTAATGCTTGCGTGTCCTTTTAATTCAAGCGCTTTGCATTGACACAGTAACAGGGAATGTTAATTATTTAGAGACCGAACGCAAGTAATTAGATTCAATATATTAACTGTTAAAGAAACTGGCGGCATATTAAACTTGCTTTGTAAATTTGTTTACAGGCCAATATTTAAGATCATGTTTTGATGGGGAGTTAATTGGTGTTAACCTTTTTCTCATGATACAGAGAGCCAAGAATAAATTAATTACGCGTTTAATCGACTGAACAATCAAAAACAAAAACATCAAAATGCGTTATTTTGTACAGTACAACTAGTACAATAGTCGCATGTGATATTACAATAATAATTTTCATGGTCTTTATAATCAAGTCAGACAATCTCCAAACGCTATGGTCATTCATTGTCTGGACAGATAGCAATAAAATCTATGGAATCACTAGATAATGAACAAGGATATACGATCTGCGACCAGCGAACATCTTGCCTTTGGGTGCGACTATAGGGACACAAATTACTTCAGGCAAAGTTTTAGTGTAAAGAAGTTCCTGTACAACCAGCTACAACTAAGAATGAAAATAATTGTATCATCGTTGTTCTGCTATGTCTTGTTCTATTCTCTTTTATGAGTGGTTGTTCTGCAAATATCGATTAGTATTAGCGCCATCTAGTAACATTTCAATCAACTAAGCAGGTATGATCCTTGTTAATAGAATGAAGAAATAATTGATCATTTCTTTAAATTAATAAAATGATCGTTAAGTTATCTAGCAGTTATATATAAAATAAAACATCAAATTATATTATTCCAAATTATTCTTTACCGGTACTATTCTTCTCAAAGAGTCTAGTTTAATGAAGAGATTTGAACTAGTTATGAGATTATTCAACAGGCATCAAAAGGCACTCACTAATTTGCACGTCACTAAAACTCACAGCCACTCAAAAGCTTTGATTGCACGCAACCGGTAAAGTGCTTCAAAGATACCGATAGCACAGCACATCCCTAGTAAAACGCACTTCTAAATCCGCACCCCAGCCGGGTCGATGTTGCCAACGTGACGTAATTTAGCACCACCGCCGATGACCAAGGCATTTTTCTAAAGACAATACAAGCCCTCAGCCATTGGAATATTCAGAGTGCCTCAAGAATTCTCATTCTCGCACCCACTAATGAATAGCTATTCTTTGAGCATTTTAACTATGGCCCAAGGAATGGCATTTGAGTGTACAGGTTTCTTAAAAGGTCCACGATATGCATTGGACTCTTTCCGCTTCTTCTAATTTATTTATATACTCTTGGCTTCCTTTTTATTTTGTTAACGTTAATTATTACCGCGTTAAAATTTTGCTCATCGTCTGCGTTTTAAATTTACTCAATCAGTGAGAATGCGTTCGTTGCAAAATAATGAAGTAACTGTATGGGACTTTATTGATTATATTTATTTACAGGTCAAAGCCTTGATAAGACGTGATTGATTTAAAAAAAAATTAACAGTTGACGTTGATGGAATTAATGAGTGTTTAAAAGTAGATATACATAAAATACAATAAATAAAATCAAGATTAAAATAAATCGAGGTAAAAACAGAAAATAAGGAACCTTATTTTCTATATCAGGAATGTGAGACTAATAATGATTTTCATGTAGGGTTGCCATCTCCAAACTTCAAAATCTAGGATTTGAACGTAGAAATAAAAGGATATTGCATTTAGAGGCAGTACTATATTATGTATAAGAGCAGTACCCTAATTTCAATTATACAGCAATGAAAACAGGGTCAATACAACACCTGTTAACGACTTAGTTATTAACAATTTAGTAACTAAATTAGCGTTTGTATCCCGCAAATTTTAAAACATATATCCTCAATTTAGGTCGATGTTACAAAACAATTCAGGACAGCCCAGGACACCCCGAAAAGTAGGACATGACGTAACAAAACAGGACGATTGGCAGCCCTATATTTATAGGCAAATTAGACAACAATTTTCAATTCAATTCAACATCTCAAAAACCTATAAATCTACGTCAAATCCTGTGTAACATTCTTGATACGTCACATCCTCCAAATTTAATTTACTGATCCATAATAGAAAACAATTGTAATACGGTAATTTTCTCCATTAGACACGGTTGTCCGTTAAGCTTCATTATTAACTTGATGTATACAAATTCTACTTTTTAGTTCCGATGTTTTATATTGAAGATGTTATTATATCGCCCGCTGTTGAGTGTTTCTTCTTTTTGTTTTTAAAATTCCCAAACCGTAGAGTCGGTGACACTGTTGGGAATAAATTAATACTTATTAGAGTTTGTGGTGTAATTATATTCAGGAGTGTCGAAGGTTTCTTTAAGCCATTGTCAAAGGAATATTCTTTGACAGCTATTTTCTTATGAGAAACGCCGCCTGTCGTAGCCGTTCACTCTACCGAAGAAGAGAACAGGCTCGGAAATTTATTCAAAGCTTCATAGTGGAATTACTAAACGCCTAACACTCAAATTGTAATAACTATTCAGTAGTAACATTTTAGTCGGGACAATTGACAAACAGAGCTAAGCGAACACCACTCTTTGGTCATGCTAATTTATTTTCGACTATTATTATTATTTGAGTAGATGGTTAAGGGACACAAACCCAAAGGCCACAGCGACCATATTTAGTCTATTGTTACCAGACACATTACAGTTATATTAGATGTCCAGGGCCCACCGTTGCGAGGAACCGTAGGACGTCCTTGGGTTCCAGATCTGTAATATTCTCAGGCAGGATTAGGTGTTTCCTTAATAAGCAGTTTCTGCAGTGAGACAGTGTCGCGCACTCACAGAGTACGTGCGTTGTCGTTTCCATAGCCTCATTGCAGAATCTACAGGTTGCAGTGTTGCTTAGCCCTATTGTGTGTAGGTGTTTATATTTTGGGCTAACGAAGAACAGACTCTTAAGCCCCAATCGGAATACGACGAAATGTTTGGCAGCTTTTAAAAATATGATGGTAGCTAGCCAGTTGAGTTTGACGAAACGTTAAATTTACGCCTCCTGGCTTACAGCATGCTTCACCACGCAGTTCAAATGCGGGTTGGTGACCAACCCTCATGTCGGAAGTTATTATGTCTCTCGAAGCCCAATTTGGTTTAACGATCACTAACGAACGATAACTGTAACTGATGTTTACGTGCTCTCCGAAGCACAGAGGTGTTCATGAAAGTTTTGCTACTAGCGGTTACCCATCCCACTACCGACCTCGCTCGCAGTCGCTTGTCTTTTTTGATTGCTCGTAAATGAAACAAGCCGCCAGTTTATGAACGTTTGTGAGACCTAATAATAATAGAATCCTTTACCAACACGTATCAATTTATCGCATCTTACGAAACCTTGTTATGCCACGAATTGGGCAGCATCTAATAGCGACTTTAAACCGTATTCTTTTTCTTCGGTCATAAGGTCATCGGTAATGCCGATAATTTGGTCCTTCTAATAGCCAACCAGGATGGATGACAGTAACTTTATCTTTAAGGGGCTGCATTTTGCCGGCAATTTATATAAAACCACAATGTATTAATTTAATTTTGGTGTAACCTTTTACATCCGCCGTAATAAAATCGATATAGGTCACAAGTATGTGTCAATACAATGACATAAATATTAAATTATTGTAATAAATGTAAAGATCTATTGTCCGACGTAAATCTATCAAATAGGATGCAAATACATCGATTAGAATGCCCCACACACACCATAATGGCTACCGTTAAAACGCAACGAGGATTGAATGGAAATATTATGGCGCATAAATATTTTAGTATGACATAAGCGAAGGTGCATTCTTCGTAGCCAACGTAGCAATTTTACAAGACATTGTTGATTTTCTATGGACATTGGTCATACGTCACACCTACTGGTGATTCTGGGATTATTCCTGCTGGTGCCTTTTCTTTCTAGAACAACTTTATGCCTCCGCAATCCAAAGGCCTCGCCTCTTTTAGGGCAGTACACAAAGCATACTTTTAGGATTCGATAGAAAGTTCGGAACTTATAGTTTCGTTATATCCTTCAATCCGTTTGTCTGTTCGTCCGTCCAACCATCTGTCCGTCCGTCTCTTAGTAAAAAAAATCTGTTAAGTTAGTATTGCACCATTTGTAGTCGATAACAACGGCATAGGTACCGTTATAAACGGAATTATAAAAATACCCGGATGTTTTTATAGATAATCTAGCTGAACCAGCAAACATTCTGCAAAAGAAATTATTTCTATTGGACATCTCACTTAGCGGTATGAAATATTTATTCTGGTTGTTTTAACAACTCGTCATGTGATTTGGCCCCATAACTCTAACTACCTATTTTGATCATTATTATCTTCATTAAACTATGTATGAAACACTAAAATTAAAATCACGTACACATTCGTTCATAATCACTAGTAATATTCAAATACTGCTCACTTATCGCCTTATTAGTCGACTAACGTACAGATTTAAAAACATTGACCAAATTTTAACACATAAATTTGAAACAAAAACTCATTTGAGTTTATAAATAACCAAAATACGTACTTTATATGCGCCAAACACCTCATTAAATGTCCTACAATTTTCCTATCTGCGTTTATACTTGTACAATGGATAAAAAATAAATAAAGAGTGAGGTTTGAATACGACAGGGCATAACAGAGTGAGTTATTCAAATGAAGTTTTATAGACCTTTCGTACTAGCGACTTTGGGACGCTCAACTGTGACAGTCGGTGAGCAGTAACCGCCTTCTTTGTCACGTTACTGCGGGCTAATAATCGATGGTGGGTAGAAAAAGATGGTTACTTTTATTGTGTTAAAAATGAATAAAATAAAATAGAAATTACTTTTGCCTAATAAAGATAATTATCGGGCACACCAACATCAATCTTTTATTTTGATACAATTTTATACCAAAATTCTAATTATGATTTTCAGCCCTCGAATGTGCGAAATACAAAAAAGTGGACCTATTATTATGCTAATAAATATTAACATTTATTTCAATCGTATAATAACTAATAATAAAAATAATCTTCGGTACATCATAACACCACATTACTGATCCAACGTAATATCTAAAAAAGACTAAATCCACAAATCAAACTGATACTATGGCGTCCTAAACGTCTTACTCCGCTTGCGTTCCTAAACGTTTGTATGAAAGAGCTATTTTATACGCATTACTGGGACCGTCCGCTGACATATTCGATAATTTATACGAGTAATGGTCTGTACGATACTATTCTGTCGGTTACAGTCCCAACTCTCTATTAAAGGAGCTGACTTTATCGTACAAACAGTTTGGCGTCGGCGTTCGAAATCGCGAGGTCTCAGCCTTTTTGTCAACCCTTTGATATATTATGATGTTAGCCTCAACGAGGTTAGATTCTAGCATCTCTATTTATTACTTATCTTGAGTATTTGAAAATAGAAAGTCTTATAAATTGAATTGAATATAAATTGGAGTTGCAATATGAAAGTATTTTGTGATTGAAAATATGTATTAAGAGATGGATTTTTCAGAGAAAACATCTAAATTTGATTTAAAAATGCAACATAATGTAAAATACCCACATCAGTCGCAATATCACATCCGTTCTTAGATCCCTTCTTCTTTCTCTACATTTGTTTTGCATCCTCCTTCCCATTCTTCCTCAGAAGCCACGTATTTGTGGCGACTGGAGACTTTTAATTACTATTAACTTCATTTGACCCATCTGATATATGCAAACTAACATCCGTTGCATAAAATTTAAGTATGAAACTTAAATAAATAAATAAATATCTCGGGACATCTTACACACGGCCATCTGACCCCAAATTAAGCATTAGCTTCTACTACGGTGATCAGACAACTGATAAAAACATGCTTATATAGATACATATTTACGAGTACACCCAGACATAAAGGACAACCGTTTCTGCTCATCACAGAAAAATTTGACCTGTGTGGAAATCGAATTCACGACTTTTTATGTAGCAGTCAGGTTCACTAACCACTTTTCTTTCTTTTTTTTAAAGTGTGGAAAGACCCTTGTCTCTTCCATCCGGCCACGGGAAGCTAGATAGGTATGTGGTACTCGAACCCAATAAAACCACACGGTGTCGACGCCTACCGCTTTGGTACCGGGACTGTGTGCTATTCTCGCTCCACTGCCCCGGCGCGACGGCTTCTCCCACGGCGGCCTCGGCACGGCTCACTCTACCTGCTCTCCACTGAGAGGGTTGAAGCGGCCAGCGGGATGGCCCGTCGGCCTTCTATTTTCCCACTCGGGTAAAGGCGTGCTCGACACTGGCGCGCCTTTCAACCCGAGCCGTTCCATCGGACGACGAATTCCCGTATCCGTCGCCCGACCGGCTGTTATTATGGAGGCAGGAAGTGCAGGCCGTAAGCCCGTCTTCTGCGCCCTGTGCGCCGGCGGTGGATGGCGAGGTCTGTAGCGTCCTCGCGCTCTCTTCCGCCGCCACTTTGCGAAGCATGACGCTCTCCGCAAAGACCTGCACCGCTGTCCACGACGTCTCACTGTCGATCATGCGTTTTATCACGGTCAGCAGCGAGAGGTCGCCCCCCACAAAGATTCACTAACCACTAGACCAACCGGCCTATCAATAATTAAAATAATGTAAAACAATTCAATAACTATTATTTTACCATTGTTACTAGATCTTGTTCAAATTCGATATAATCAATTACTTCAACGCATTTGTGGCCAACTAGCTCTAGCTGTATTGGGGCGGCTTAGAATACAAACCGAATTCCTTGCTGGCCGGCCAGGGTTTTGTGGCTACAGAAATCAGCCACTCGGCTTCGCAGAAAGATTACTGTATTTGCCTTCAGTAATTCTTCTTCCCATCTTCTTCGATAACGCTGCGATATTGCTACGACTTTTGAAATGAGAATTGGTGATCGGAGAATGAGTGTTACGTTTGTTGATCCATGAAATATTGTACTAACTCATAATATTATTATTTCTCGTGAGTACTCTTGGACTTTTAAACTCAACAAAGGTCTTCCTTAATTGGTGCCAGTTCAACTCGTTCCTGGACTTCTGGATTCAACGCCTTTGCGCATTTTTTAACTTGTCAGACCACTTTAGCTGGCTCACTTCAGAAGCTATTGTGATAACTTTAATTGGTCTACAAATTCCATCGTTGTAGCGCATTTCTGCATGGCTTTAATCAAGTGATTGTTCAGCGTCAATAATTAGGGTCTATTCATACCTGCGACCACCACACGATAGTGTAAATATTGATAATTATTTGTATGGTTGTGATTTTATACACAAGTACGATTTTTTTTCTTGTCATAAGAAGTCGCATTGTTTTAAAAAAAGAACTTATCCCTGATAAAGGCTTTTGGCATATTTATATCATATTTTGACATACTCATCTGGGCTTTTATAGTAATATTGTAGCCCAGTTACATTTATCAATTATAACGCCTAGTATAACAAAATACTACCTTACCTAAAAAATTATAAATCGTGGGTACCCATTAAATGTTTACTTCTCATAGTACCTACAACATTAGTAATAATGACGGAATTGAACGGAAAGACCGTTTTATAAGATGTGATTCTTGGTATCTTTGTATAAGATTAACTAAAAGTTTTAACCGTACATCACATATACACAAAGCAGACTTACTTACTGAACTACCAACTAACAAAATTCGTTTATCAAACTAAATTCCACCAATCCACTAGCTTGCATTGTTAACAAATCGTAGTTACGCGTACCGACAGTTATAGACCGTATCGTTTTATGCATATCCGATCACCTATATTCATTAAAGGAATGAAGGCACTAAATTTTTTAATATGTATTTATTCTATTGGCTTCCACCGTTATCAAATCAAACAGCCATTAGCCAGCCAGCACTGGATATCGAATAGTTTATCAAATCGAATAATTCGAATCAAAACAAAATAATTTTGAAAGGAAGAAAAGAAAAAAATTCATTCGAAGGATTTACACAGCACAATAAGTAAAAAGTGAAATAAAATAAAATAATTTAATTTCACTTTTATTAATAGATAGAAAATTCTAAATAGAATGGTGTTATTTTCTAATCAGAAACACTTTTTAATTAAATTCATTTTACTCGTATTGAGAATCAGTGGAATCAGTACAGTAGAAGTCCTGGATTCCATATCCAGTCGATTCGCATATGTATATCTTTCAAATAATTATTTGTTCTCGGGTCATACGATACGAGGAATTTATAAACAGTAATTTAATATACTATTATTTATTTATTATACATACATAGGTTTTGAATTGTATACATTACAGATCGTTGGTTCCACACTAGGATTCCCTGTGTTGTGGATGACCAACACCTTCCTCTATAGACAATGGATAAGTACAATAAAAAACACTTTCTTACTACACAGTTAACGTTATACGGTGTATGTTTGTGTGTTGTATGATTTATTTCTGATTACTTATTATTTCTGGCCCACTACTAGTACGCGTCTCTCCTCATACTGAGGAAGCCTAGAGCATACTCCACCACGCTGCTCCAATGCGGATTGGTGGAGGGGTTAGTGGCCAATTCAAGTGTCGATAGCTTTTATACCGCCCAAAAGCCTCCGACATAGCTTAACGATTGCTGTCTAACCACAACAAACGACAGAGGGCTTTAATTGCCCTCCGAAGAATGGAAGCTCTGATGACATTTTTGCCACTAGCCCTCACCCATTCTCCTACCGACCGCTCCCGCTGTTGCTTAACTTTTTCGATCGCGTACAATGGAAACAAGCCGCCACGCTATGAACGCTATATTAATACATTTTTAATACTTCATCAAAAACTTAAAACTCATCAATTATTAACCATTTTAGAAGTCCACGGCCAATAAATACTAATAAGAATAGATGCAATGAATGCAAAATATATATGTGTATATGTATGTATGTGTATCACAATACAAATAGGAAATTAGTTCAATCGAGTTGGAAAATGTGTTTCTGAATATCATTTCGCATTTTGTGATGTATTCATACGATAATTTATGTATTAAAATGCATGATATTCATAGAAACAGCGGTCAGATGTGATTATATTGTGAAGGAAAAAATATTGTTCTGTATTCATTTGTATACAACCAACTTATGGTAGGAGGCCATCATTGGCCATGGACATTGGCATTAAATCCATCAGCGATCATATCTGGAGCTGTCATGTTGGAGCGATTATGTCTTGGTATATTGAGCCCAAGATCATTGTTAAGCATTAACTTATTTGAAGTAAAACAAATATATAAAATTCAACTAATGGATGGATTTGTTACTTGAAGTAACAGACAGGCAAAAACTACCGAACAGATGTAAATAAAATTTAGTACAGACATAGATTATAGTGTGGAATGACACATAGACAACTTTTTTTCAATAAATCATGCGAGCTAAGCCGCGGGCGGATCATAGTATATGTATATAGAAAGGTAAAATAATAAGGAAAAATAACAACGAAGCGTTCAGTGGCTTGTATCGATCGGACGTGATCAAAGCATCAGAGGGCGCGGTCAGGAACTGAATGGGTGACCGCTTATGGCAAAATCTTTCTGAGCAAGTGCTCAGGCTGCGGTTTCTCGCCATCTGAGTCTTGTCGAAAGTCTTCGGGCTGATTAGAAACTTCCTCGATAGACCAAAAGCCCCTCCACCAATCCGTATTGGATCAACGTGGTAGAATACGACATCGGTTTCTTCAGTAATGAAGAGAAACTTATGCTATACAATAGTATAGTAAAATAGAACTCCATCAATGTGTTGAACCCTACAGCAGTTTCGTAGCCTGTTATCACACTTAACCCAAACATTCTTCTACGGCATTATCTTAAAATATACCTCTTACAAAAGAAAACATTACAACTATGATATAATGTATAAATTAAAGTAAATTAGATACCACGATTAATTGATCTATCACAAGAAAATACTCAAAAATAATCACGTTTATTTTATTCACATGTAAAACGGTTGCTGAACATAAATTATAATGAGTATAACTGTATACTTTTATAATAAAATGACATTTATAAAATTAATATTAGGCTTTGTACACACCAGGAATGTAAACATAATATTTTGGATTCGGATACGAATACGGATACATGAATACAAAACCGGATTCGAATACGAAGGATGTGAAACCGCATAAAATTACAAATATTGTGGATATGATTTTAAATCATTAATAGCCCAATACTAAGCACGAGTTTCTTCTCATAATCAAGGAAGTGTGAAGTCCAGTACGGATTGGTGGAGGGGTTAATAATAATAATAAATAAATATCTCGGGACATTTCACACACGGCTATCTGACCCCAAACTAAGCGTTAGCTTGTACTATGGTGATCAGACAACTGATAAACGTACATTCATATATATTTTTAAATACATACTTGTATAGATATTTACACCCAATTAATAACCAGTGTCGCTCTGTGTAGGTATGTGTATATTATTACATGGATATATGAATGATAGATTCAAAATAAGGTATTTATTTGACGTTATTGTATACAAAATCTTTTCGGATACCGGTATTTCAAACAAATATGATTAAGAATTAGTAATAAAACCACTAAGAAATAATTAGTTAGTGTAGGTTTCGATTACGGATTACATTTTGAAAAACAAAAGTCATGTGCCAAAAAGACATTTATTATGTCAAAAAACATAATCAGCCCCGTTTCCCAAAATTATTTGGAACTTTTAGATCAGATTGTATTACGTTTATATTACGTTTATAAATTCCTTTGGAATATCCGATAGTTTCGGTTATATGTTCGGTGCTGACACATCTCTAAAATAAGCCGTTTATGAATGTGGAATCTCAGATTACGGAACTATTATAAATGGATGTTGTCCCGAAATATGGTTGGAATAAATTTTTGACAGAAATGTCTTTACTTTCGGTTTTTAGCTGAGTCACGAATACTGTTGTTGGTTTCACTGTAGCTGGTAATCTAGGAAGCGAGGGGAATCAGCTTCGATACACGGCAAGGGCATGCGTTTTTATGACAGATGAATATTTGTTCTCGGCTCATTAGTG
Source organism: Asbolis capucinus (assembly GCA_018249125.1). Lineage (NCBI taxonomy): Eukaryota > Metazoa > Arthropoda > Insecta > Lepidoptera > Hesperiidae > Asbolis > Asbolis capucinus. The sequence goes on along the minus strand of DWJZ01003879.1, from coordinate 2,176 downwards.
AAGTTATCAATGTTGTCCGTGCCCACCGTGCCACATGAATCTACAGGCCCTCCCGTTACTATCATCGCTACCAACTGTCTCACTTCTGGGCTCGGATCTCCACTCACAATGGATTACAGGCCAATAGCCTACCACGCTAGCCAAGTGCAGATTGGACAATTTAACACACCTTCCAGAACTTTATGAAGAACTCTCTGGAGTGCAGGTTTCTTCACGACGTTTTCCTTCGCACGTGATAATCAACTTTAGATACGCTATGTACGCATACTTTAAAAGTAAGATATGGTGTATGGTGGTTACTAACAGAAGACATATTTCATAGTTTGCATATGAAGCATTCAAAGATAACCAAACACATGCCGATGTAGTCACACAACTGAACAAAACAACAATAGTACACTCAGAAACGCATTTCAATGGGCGTAGATAGCGATCGACGTTTGACGGGGGCGACAGAGCGGCGATTATCGCGAACTAGGAAGCGATCGGGCGATCTATCTCCGGCGGCCAATTAGCCGATTAGAACAACGACCGCCGACGCAGATCGCTGCACGTTTTTGTGGTAGCGCCCTAATGTTGTCGGTATGAAGCTTTAATGGTTGATGCTTTAGTTTAACGTCCGTTTCACGTTATACATATGAGTAGAAGTTTATAAATCGACGTTAGTTTTGGATTATATTTTATAGTCTTATATCTTATATCTCTATAGTCAGTAACTTTTTTTTTGCTGTATTGGGGCGGCTTACAATACAAACCAAACCCATGCGGCCTACCAGGGTGTCGAAAAAGGCGTACAGATGTTAGCTGCTCGGTGTTAAGCCATTGCGGAGAGATAATTATCTTTTTGTGAAGCTCGTGTGGCTGGCTATCACTCTCTCGCTTAAGTTAGCCGCCAAACGATTCATCGTGTTCCAACTGGCCTTGAGAACCTCTCTCTCTCTCTCCTGTTTTTCTCCCCGTCCTTTAGTCATTCTCTTTCCCATTTATCTTCTATCACCCGTTCTGAAATGGTAAGTCGTTGGTGTATCTAGAGTTATTTGTCGTTATTGATTCCGCTTGTAGCAAAAGGTATACTGCTCGTCTGGGCTCTTTCTCTTCACGGCGTGCTTCCAGGCAGGTAACGCGTTTCTAACACCTCAGTCTATTGTTAAAGTTCATGGGCGCTGATCACATACCATCAGATGACCCGTAGGTCGTAGGTCTGTTAATCACGCCAAAAATAACTTGAATAACGAAATGCGTTAGCTTAACATGAAGCGTTTATATTGTAACGTACATCCACTTCTCTACGTAGGTACCAAGTCATTGTATAATTTATTGGTAACTGTATTTCTATCAGTAAGTTCTTCAAGCGTTGCAATTAAACCTTATATTTTTCCACAAAATCTGTGCTATTTCTGTACCAAGTTTCATATAAATCGTTTTAGTAGTTTAGGCGTGAAAAGGTAACAAAGTTTCAAAGATCTTCTAATTTATAATATTAGTAAGCATCTAATCTATTTAATAATATAGTGAAAGTAGTACTAGACGTCTACTTTATCGATAATCGTGCACACGCTTTGCCGATCGCTATCAATACGCTATTGAAGCGCTCACTGAAAGCTAGTATTGTTGTCGGAACGCCTAGAAATTGTTGTACTAGAATTAATGTTTTGCGTGTCCTCGTTAGGCCTCCACGATTGGACAAACCGAAGACACGCTATCAAAGGCTTCGGGGATTGCTAAGGAATCCCTATCTCGTTATCTAGGGCCTACATGTGAGTTTAATTTATCTACTAAGTTATATTCCTGGTTGTTATATTAGACAAGAAATTGTCCTCACTTCGCTTCAGAATAGTCAGTTACCAGAATGTGTAGTTATTGTGACATAGCCGTAACAGTTATGGTGAGATATGGTGTCGCGGAGTTATTTGTAGATATTGATGTCGTGATAAAACTGTAGAACATCACTTTGCGCTATTGTCAATAGTTTCCGCAACGTTCAATATATTAGGATATATTTTTTTTACGATGTTTTCCTTACCGTACCTTACCTTACCGTAACAAGTAAAGATCAATAACAATCTCAACAGTAAATTAAAAAGGGTTTATATAGAATTTAAATTTTCCTATCCTACATTTGTAGGTCTAGACTAGTGTCTGCCCGTGGCTTCACCCGCGTAGTAGTTTATTATTA
>DWJZ01003878.1:0-16226 GCA_018249125.1 Asbolis capucinus | reverse complement strand
TTAATATATTATAAAAAACTTATACGGTCGATTACTGACGAAACGAATAATGCAATCCAAGGTTGTATAAAAACCATACTTACAAACAAAACTAACGTATTCAGTTTAACAAAACGAACAAAAATATAAAAACATATCAGCAACAAAATAAAAGATATGATATAAACCACAGTCATATTCAGAAGTGCATAAACGTGTGTATTTTACAATCCACTAGAAGATACAGGTGAAAAGAAAAGAAAAGAGGGAAATCCTTCCCTTGGGTCTATTGTGACAGATGCTGAAGCACTGAAATCTTAAGGTCCTCACGTGTTAATTGTAAACGAGTGCAACGCCCATGTTTATATCTTTTTTCGAATTAATTTTCGATGCAAATCTTCTTTTCTAATTTAAATTTAGAACAATGTTTTCATAAAAAAAATATTAGTATGCCAACTGTATTCAAGGTCAATTCCCCCAACTACAAATTCTGGATACTAGACTTTATTAGTAAATAATTAACTAACGTTACGGAGGCCAAGTGTGTCTTCACATGTTGTTGAGCGGTCTTCAAGTGGCTTGTTTACGACACACACTTGACAGGTGATTGTAATGTATGTGTTGTATTGACGAGATCAGAACTAAATACTAAAGATTATACGAAAATTATGAAATGAACTTAGGGGCCTTGACACAAACGCCAGTTCAAAAATGTGATGCAGAAAAATATGGCGTATGTTTTTCCGCATAACCTCATTTCAATACTCTTTTAAAGCAGCGTTAGGCGCGAACTATAACAGAAAAGACATTTATCTCTAAGGCCTAACGCAAAAGTAATAAAATAACGCCAGGTCTGAAAGACGATCTTGGATACTTAATTTCTGATTTGATGCAGTAAATCAAAACTTCCTGTTCTTGTTGTTGAAGGGTATTTCCTTAGACCATAGCTTATTTTATAGAATTACAATATTCTTTATCGGTGTGTGTATGTGTACGGACCACTAAAACGAGCGTGTTTATCTAAATAAGGTAGTCATCTATCAAATGCTAGGACATGCTAAATCTGAAACCTCGCTTGTTAGACTCAAGCCCATATTTTATCTTTACAACAGCGCATTGCGTCAAGGACGCTTCGTACCTTCGTTCGTGTTAGGCTTGTCTCGACCCGATCACGGTGGTCCTGACGTCATGGACACAAGACAAAACTCAAGACATGATCTGTCATACAAAAAATCAAATTATTATGACGACCTGGGTCCGCCCGCAGCTGCGCGTGGGACCAATCCTAAAAAAAATAGCCTGTGTAATTCTCCGGACCATCACCTACATATCTCCATATAAAAAAACACGTCGATATGTCGCTCCAACACACGCGCACAAACATACAAACACACTTTTACATTTATAATTTTTATCTGTATTCAAGCATTGATGAATCCATAGACCACGATCTCTGGTCTTAACGAGGCCTGGAAAATACTCCACACTGTTTCTATGCATCTGCACGAATCTTCGTGGACGGATGTATGTACATTAAGTACAAATCTCAGAAGTATTTTTGCCACCTAAGCATTTCCGATATGGTTTGACTATGTTGAAACTGTAGCAGCGCCATTTTTGCCATTAGCGACGATGCTCGATTTCACTTCACTCGCGCCATCGCTACAAAACTACGCAAGTCGCTATGGACTATGAGTGTTTCAACCTAAGTGACTAACTCTTACTTAAAAAGTAGCCTATGTTTTTCCTCTAGGTTTTTTTACCTCATTATACCTCTGTTATAAATTTAATCAAAATTGGTTCCGTAGTTTAGGCGTTAAAAGGCAAGAGAGCATGCATTTATAATATTAGTAACGATGACTTGTAGCCATGTGTTAATTAGAAAGCATAATTTTAGATTTTTTTATACTTTCAAAATTAATATTAAAATATTCACATAACGTGGTAGCTCGTCATGTTTTGTTAGACTTGGCCAACTCAGTTATGAGACAGACTTCAAGCCCTATAGTGAGATATTAACGGTTTTAACATAAAATATTAAACTGCAGCATCTAGCACAAGACACTGTTTTAAGTAAATGAAGTGAAGTTTCGTTCTGTTTATTCTAATAAAGAAAACAAACATAGAGTTGACCATCACGCCGTACCTGATGAAGGCTGTGTGTTAGTATTGGCGGTACACTCCACGTTGTCCTCACCAACACATTTACTATGATCTCAGATACTATATTTTGTACTCAAGACACGTTGCCTTCGGTACTTTATTTATTTCTAGACAAGAGTTTGTTATTATTACAAGTTTTTACTTAACTTGCAGTGTATGTTTGTATATTTGTGTTAGTTTGTTACCGGTCAAATTTTGCAACCTTCATTAGACCCACTTCCTCTTAATTTTGCATTAAGTTTTTATCCTGATGACAATTTAGTGTAATACAAATCTAATGTCATACAAATTATGACAAGTATGACCTGATAGTACGTTCAGGATTGGCTCCAGACAAGGGAACTCCTCAGTGGTTAATAATACAGTTACGAAATTTTCTGTATTTCTTTGTATTATGGATCTATAACTAACCCGATTTTTAATGGCAGAGTAGAGTGGCAATACTAGAGGGCGTCAGAAGTGAGCTGCTTTACCGGCGCGCGCCAGGATTCTGCACAGAGTTATTTTTGAACGCCAAACTGAGTTTTCGAATTACATTAAGTTAGTGTTGACTCACAAAACAATGTTTTATAATAACGATTCATTTGGATATACAATAATAATTCAATTTCCAAAAAGGGAATTGAAATAGACCTATCACGAGTTCAGGATAAGAAATCAATAAAGATTAAATTAATACAGTCTTCCAGTAAATACTAGTACAAAATATTGTTTGTACATTAAGCTGATTAACTTAATTCAAGCTGATTAGCGGTATTAAATAAAGTCATGCCATGACGTCATTTGTGACGTAAAGCGAATAGAGTCATACAAAATTGCGTAAATTTTGAGAATAGAATTTTATAGATAGAAGAATAGAATTTTGCGTAAATTGTGACATTTGTAAGAGTCGAGATGAGTCTTGGCAACGTAAGGTGAATGATAAAGTGAAATGACATATTTTCGCTACTCCTACATTTCTTAGGGGTCACTATTGACCACGGTTGTTTCACAGCTTACTTCTTCTCTTCTTCATCATCTCCGCACATGGAAATTTCAGAACAAGCCTCGTTTTTTGTCTCCGATCAGTCTTCTACGTCCCCCGCTTCTCTCGATGTTCGTTATCCATCCTCCTTCCCATTCCTCCATCCCTTGTCTTCGGCATTTATCAATGTCTAAATAGACGTAGGCAACATTAAATAGGGTCAAGCACGAGGCTGTAAAGCACACTCTACGCACCATTACATAAATACTGCTGGAGCGCAGATTATGAATTGGGCGCCAAAGCATGACGAATACTCAAAAGAGATCTTTATGCTTTGTGCTAACACATCAAACAAGTTTAGTTTATAAGTATTAGTGGATAGGTTGTTCATATGGTTAAGTTAATAGGATTTTTTTGCATTCTTCTTATTTATATGATATTAACGAAAAACTGCAGGCAATAACAACAAGAAGCTGTAGACTTCACAAATATAATTTAGCTAGTTTCCGTCTGCAGTTGGCCCGCGCGGCTAATAAAAAGTATGTATATATGTACCTATATAGCATGTTATATATATATAATTATATATATATATATATATATAATATATATATATAATTCCACATGATAATTTAACTCTGTGCTCTCTTTCATTGAGATTCGTTCAGTTGTTTGTAGGTGAAGAAGTAACAAAAATACATCCATTGTTACAAGCACTCGCATGTATTATATTAGTAGGAAGTAGAATTTAAATTCGTAACAGTTTATCTAAAATATCGTTCCGTTTCACGCTAGTTATTGCTCGTTGTACTGAAGTCTAATGATTGCGTGTTAGTGTTTTCATAATAAGTACTAAAAGATGATATACCGACACTCAACTTGGTACAATTACTACAATTTATATTGTAAAAAAATATTTATCAGCTCTTAGATTATGATGGCGTTTGTTAAAATCAACTGGATAAATAAACTCCTTTATAATAATAAACAAAGGCAATTTAAATTAATTTTAGTGTCTGCTGAATTGTCGAAGTAAATAATAACTAAGCAGTGTGAAATAAATGTTTTTATTTATATTCTCGAAGATTTTTCATCCCAATCAATATAATAATTTCGCAGGATCAACGAATTTCTGCCATCATTCTTCCGGGCGGAAGTTTGTTAAAGGAACTATGCATTGTCATAACAAGTGTAGAATGTGTTCCTGGTACTGATAACAATATATCTTTAGACCACGCACGATAACACCCGCCCGTGATGCATTCCACCACGGTCAACCACTCCACAGGACTCAATATTACTATCAGTGCATGTGACTAAACACATTCAAGTGGAATTGAAGGTAATAATAGTCTGTTTACCTAAAATTAGAAAGCATTCATATGACCAAAAACAGACTGGAGGCCTTGTCTTTCTGTTGTCGTTCAGCCCAATTGAAGGTTTAAAAATGTATGGGAATTACATATACATATTTGGTGCAGTATAATATGGCGTCTATATTTCCGCATAACCGTCATTCCCATAGATTTTTTAATAAGCGATTGACGTGAACGAATTATCGTTCGTTTCTATTTAGAAAATGTATTTGTCTAGGGGCTCTGTACAGGTCAAAGAAATGTACGAGAAATACCGGGAAAAAATAAACGAACAAAACGTATATAATTCGAAAATATGTCACGTCCGTGACCTCTCCGCCCTCTAGTGAGCCCATGTTCTGTTAGCATACACTAACAAGATTGTTTTACATAAAACGTCTTTATGAGCCTCATTAGGAACAGTTTCACGATATTCACAATAAGATATCTGCACATTTGCCGGACTGATACTGAAATAATGTAATATAAAAAAAGTGTTTTAATATTATGAAAATATTACATTATGTCAAATCTGGACACGTCTACAAATTTCTGCCAAATCAGATCGAAGGATGGGACTAAATTGAAATTGTTAATACCTTACATATTAACAAGTAAGGTAGGTATTATAAAAGCATGTTAACATTTACCTATTCTTAGTGGAAATTCAATCTCGATTTTTACCGACTTCAAAAGGTGGAGCTACTCAATTCGAGTATATATTTTTTTTGTTTTTGTTTATACATATGTTACCTCAGAACTTATTGATTCGACCGCTTTTGATAATTTTTTTTTGACCGAAGGCTGGTGCTTGCAATGCTAATTTTATTTGAAGCGACATCTGACGAATAGTTTAGAAGTTATTCTTACTATTAATATTTTTGTTTTTGTTCTAATAATGGGGTTACTAAAACTTTTTAATGGTTGTACCGATTTTAATGATTTTTCTTTTAATTTAAAGGTAGTTGTACCGTAGGTTCATGTAACTTAAAGCTATGTGTGACGAGTGGTTTTTGAGTTATTAGCATTTTTTTTTGGTTTTCTTAACAGTCGTTATAAACTTTTATCCCTGGGTATTCCCATTTTTATGAACCGTGATCATTTTGAGAGACATCTGTCGGTTAGTTATTGAGTTATTTTAAAAAATGCGTATTTACCTCGCTGCGACGACGCTGACAATGACCGTTTCGTTGTATTACTTGTCAAAGGCATTTGAAGTCTGTTTTTTTTAACGATAAAAGTAAGTGATTAGTTTCTAAAGAAAAACATCGAGATCAAATTTGCACCGAGTATAACAAGTTTTTGGCCTCCTCAAGCATATTCTTTACCTTTCACCTATACCTATTTATTTTAATAAATCCAACCTGTGTCGTAACCCAAGTAGCATAACTAATGTACCTGTAGACATGAAACAGTTTTACGTCGTCCAATGGACCCCTAATGATAATAACTGTGAAAGGTCAAGACCAAACGCGAAATGTTATTGCTCTATTAGCTTGAAATATTACGCCGTGAGTTGCCGTGCTCTCCAAAATATAAATAGCGGCTAAATAAAATAAATTGTGACATTACTTAGCAATGAGTCAAGGATGTCATAGGATCAATGTTCTGATAAAAATAAGAAATTACTTTAATTGTACACATATAAACATAAATAAATACATTATTTATTGTACCGGGCTACATTTTTCACTGTAACTGGCAGCAAATATGATACGAACTTTAAATTCATAGTCTGTGGTCCTTTTAACCACATTTCGGAAATAAAGGATGAACAGTGACGTATTTATTTATACTTAAAAAAATGTATCAGGTAAATCAATGCGAAAATATTTAAGTAAATAAAAACAACTACAAATCACATTAATTTAGAATTTGTTTTTTAATCTGTCAATCAAATTATTTTTAATTGAACGCATCATGAAATGCTTCGGAGTCTATTACAGGAAGGGAATATACATAATTATATAGGTCGATAGTGGCTGATTTTAAAATTAGAACAACCGATCCCTTCCTTGTTGCGTGTCACGTTCTATTTTAAGCTTCTGGTATGTCACGTATTATTTATTATTGTTTATCCATTATACGTTCCTGTTTATAAACAAGTGTGATTATGAATTTTACATAAAATGGTAAAATCCCTGTTTACTGAATATTATGTAACAAACTCAGTTTAAATTCTGTGATCCCAAATTAGGTAAAATATTATTGTTGTCGTTCAATAAATACATAAGTAAAACAACTTCTAGTAGTCATAGAAAAGATTTCTAAATGTACTATTCTCTTCTCTTGAATGACATTTGAATTTTTGATAAGATCTCGAAACTAATATTTTGTGGCCCCTAAAAGCCAATTAAAATACTATTACAAAATCATCGAGCAAGGAGTGTGGTAATCCAATTACTTCATGGCACAGACCTCTGAGAGGCTGACCTCATGTTGGCAGCCACACGCTGTTGCCCATTAACATCGAAAAGAAGTGAAATGACATCATCATTACTCATTCATTGGCTCGACAGACCAGTGTGCTCACTGTATTTACATTTTCATCGTTATTCACAACATTGTATGACTTGAGGACTCGAGATGGAAAAAGCTGTGCAGCAAGAGAAACGCTATTTATAATCGAATGAAATCCTTAATATATTCTGTTTATTTCTCGGAACGCTTAAATAATTCACCTATGGTTAGACCAAGATAAAATTAGGTAGATTTTAAATCTTTGTTTCATAGTTATCTTTGTTTAAACCTCGTTTACATAACTCCAAGTTAGTGGTAAGATATCCGTTAATGGAGAGCCAGCAGTGAAACGTGTATCGGTTTCAGAAAGCAGGAACTATAACGACAATACTATCCGCAGGTACAAGGCTGCGTTCACACGGCGCCGAGACAACACCAGTAGTTCATTTAGATTTATTTCTGTAATTTGTGGTACTTAAAAATAATATGTAATTTAAAGTGTAAAACCAATCTTTGAACTATACCCAGTCATGTACCCAATAGATTTTATAGATTTAAAATAAATGGAAATTCTATATTCGAATATATTTTTTATATGTTCGTTCTATTTTGTAACTTTTTACTGGGTGTACTGATTTCATCCTAATTTCCTTCTTCGGAGGAGTAGTTCTTGAGTAATGAGTATTTATCGCATTATTTGTGATAAGTCATAGTGACTTCAATTATTTGTTGATAGAGTTCTCATTTTGTTACTTGTTGATGTAATTTGAAGTCGATTATTTTTTTTTTTTTTTATATCAGGAATCTTGGTCCATAACGTTACTGACTAACATATTTGTATAAAACTTATTACGAAATAACCAGCCCGGCGAACTGAGACGCAGTGCCCGTGACTCCCGGTGGTTGTCACGGGTCAAAAATTTTAACTTATTTTTTTTAAATAGCCAAAACAATGTTTCTTTTTTCTAATAAGTTAGATTGGCATTCTGTCTCTTTATCATGGTACGGATTTAATCCAAACCAATATCGTATACTGTTATTAACAAGTTTTATATCTACAAATCTAGAGCGACGAGATTTTATCATTGTGAACAGATGTTAAGAAGTAATCGGGGATATGTTGGCCAAGCGTCAAGATAGTTACAGATCAGATCCTTGATACAGAGAGCGGCGCATTGCGCTGCCGACAGAGCCAACTCCACGTGTTAACTCTTGGGTACGGGGTCGCAGGGACGGGCAGCCACAGCCCTTCTTCAGACCCAGACTTTGTTACTTGCTGATCCAGCAAACGTTTTGCCGAAATAAATGGTTTATGTCAAATTAAAATAAAAAGGTTAAACCTAAAGCAAATTTGATTATAATAGTTTGGTGTCAGCGATGCCTTTATTTTTTTTCTTATTATATGATAGAAATATATGGCAACACCATGTTATCATCCAGATAACTGATTATATTGTGGTAGTTTTTCCGTAAGTGCCACAAAAAAGTTGTTTAATCTGAACGCAATTATAGGAAATTTTCGAAAGAGCAGCCTTAAAGCGAGTAGGTACGAGAGGCAGAAGCGTTAAAATAATGTACTGTAATAGATGGTCGATTCAAAATTGCACCACATCACAAATCACAACTATTTAACGGTAGCCTACTAATATTATAAAATGCCAAAGTTTCTGTGGGTGGTTGGATGGACGTTTGTAACTTTTTCACGTAAAAACTACTGACCCGATTTAGCTTAAATTTCGTATAAAGATAGATTATAGCCTGGAACAACGTATAGATACGTTCATAAAAAGTAGCCTATGTGATATCAGCAGCGGTAGACCGCACGAGCGAATCTGCGCGCCGAAACTAGTCTAATATAAGGTACAACGTTTGGCCAGAAACACTTCGACCTGAATTCGAGGTTTCATCAACCTATCACGGCCCACTATTGAGCACGAGTCTCTTCTCTGAATGAGAAGGTGAAGGCCATACGCTAGTCCACCACTGGCCAAGTGCGGATTGGCAATTCGAGGTTTAGTAGATGTTAATCGTTGAGTCATTGAAACGAAAAGAGATAGTTAAACAGTTATAAGTAACATACTACGTGAAGGCAGGCAACGTATTTGGTTATTATTTTGGTGTCCTGATTTCCAAATCCCCCATGGTGGCGCCTTCTCGACACAGAATCCAGTGCGCATGAACCGCGACCCCGCCCGGCGGACGAGTCACCTTTCAGTAGGTGTCGCAGTGAAAGGAGCTGTGTTCATCCGCTTAACAACAAAACAAATTCAGCTCTTTTTAACGACTACCAAATGTAACTTAAATGAGATGTGTAGTCATTTGAACTGTGGTACTTCGAGACGTTTGAATGTGTTCGGACTGTTTCGAATAAGGCTACCTTGTAATTCGACAAATTTGAAACAAAATACGCCTCGAGCACAATAGTATGTAGAGTGACCTGTCCAATCATGAAGATATTACTAAAATTTTAGATACAACGTGAATTGAACACGTAAACTGAAAGACGTGTCTGGTTATAACTCGGGTTAATCCGTTAATCTGTGATTCCACTGTATGTATATGTATGTACATCTCGAATTGACCAAGACTGCATTATTGTAGCCCCGTTATGTAATTTAATGTACTATGTACTAAAAATTCAGTCAAAGCCGGGGGAGTAAGGCGGGAATGTCAAAACAATGCGAATTGGTTGATTCAAAATTGCATATCACAAGTATTAGTTACATCGCGATATAAGGTCGTTTATTGTAATGTTTTGCTAGAAACACTTCCCGCTAGACGCTGGGTGGGACATCACTAACAGAGTTACAGAAGAGAAGAGAGATAACTAGAAATTTACTGAAACACACAAGGCTGGATACTAGTTGGCTGTGTTGCTTCCAGCGAGGAGCAACGTGGCATTAACATGCGTGTTTATTTGTAACTAAAATAGATTCTGATGGAAATATTCGCGTAACGTTGTCACGAAGAAACTGCACGTTCCTTGTGTCAGAATGATAACAAAATATGTACCGTTATTTGCAGTAAGTATAACATAAAACCGAGTAAATAAAGGCCCTTACTAAAATATATTTTAGGCTCCGTCATGTGCAGCGGCATCTGTGTCTCTGATATAAAAAGGTGAATCGGAATGGTAAAAGATACAAAGATGCTTTGACCCTTTTAGACATCTGGAAGAAAATATGTATCAAAACAAAGATAACGTTATTTTAGATCTGATGTGCTGGAGAACATTGCAAAGAGCCCTTGGGCCAAGAAATGCACAAATGCATCGATCTAAATCAGAATAAAAACCCAAGTCTAATGTTAATATTGTTGTAATCTAATGTGTAATGTAATATTTACTTTAAATATTCTGTCTGATATAACTTCAGTCTTACAAAGATTACACAACAAAGACAAGAAAAAAGGTTCGTGATATAAATCAAAACTTAACGAGCTTAAACCTTCCCGCGGGGCCGGACATGTCGTGGAGCTGAAAAATTGTATAAAAAGGAACAAGATGAAGTTTTGCAAAATCATAAATATACGTATGAAAGAAGCCTGAGAACTGTACTATTCGCTTCCCCATTGTTTATTGTTGTACCTTTACTTTTGAAGTTTTTAGTAACATTTGCGTCTTCAAATCAAGTCTAACATAAAATGTAAATCTTTTGGCCCTCTAGACTAATTTCTGTTAATATTCACGCCAAACTCTACTTATAAATGTTTGGATAAAGACATTTGGTACAAAAAAAACATGGCAATGGTTTTTCCGCATTAAACGTCAATCCCGTACCCTTTGAACTGATACCTGTGACCGCTAATCGGAAAAAGATTTACCTCAAGGGACTGTTCAGAAAACAAGATAAAACAATGCTTACAAAACAAGTGTATTTAAATTACAGAACATATTTACCTACTTACAGAAATCTCTAATTTAATAGATATATGAATGTAATTCGTATCCCATTTGTACGGTGTCAGTCAGTAGCGTGTTGGGTGTGTGATCTTGATGTCCGACATTTCATGAAAGGATTATGTTTCATGAATAGTGTTCGTGTGACAACATATCTGGCCGGACATATTTGTGTTATTATAATAATTGAACTATTTGAAAGTCATTCATAATGTTCCCTTGGATGTAAATGTAGTCGAATAAAACACAGGATGCTCAAAATCTGATAAATAGTTTCGGAGATACACGCGGACAAACGAATATACATACATAAGGTCTAATTTAAGGTCATAATGTGTGTTTTCTCATTTATAACTTACGATTTATGAATTGAATTGAATTGAATGAATTGATTATGAATTCATAATCTCCTTTATTGAAGTGCGTTAAAAATAATTTTCGTAATTATTCTTAAATAATTAAATTAAAATAAATTTTAGTATATAAAACCAATATTATATGTATATGCGTGTTATATAAAACAATAACTGTGTATTTGCAATGACTAAGGAATTTATAAATGTTATTTTAAAATATTTTCCGTTTCATTTAACCGATTATTACATGCAATTCTACTGATTAGCATTACCTTTTTAAATGGCCATTAAAATGTTTTTACTTAGGCTTTGTGTACACTGACTTAAATACAGTATCAATGTGCCTTAAGTCCTGAGTTTGACTCCCTATCGGGGTAGTTTAAATCAATTACAATGTAAATGCCTTCAAGTTAAGAGTGAATAGGCTTCTACTAAGTTAGTGCGCTTTATCGTCGAGGACTTCATCACCACTTTCCATCAGGTGGGATCGTAGTCAAGCTAGCTTCTTTAATGTAAAAAAAAATAAAGTCGTCTAAAGATGGAAGTTTCTGATGTGTTTCGTGTATTGTCCAATTGTCTATGGCACCCGCAGCACAGGGGGCCGTGGTCCCGCACTACGATATGACTGTACTACCACACAAGTACATATGTTCAAGCATTTATTATATTGATAGCAGTGACTACCACAGTGATCCATCAAATGATCAATCGACGTTGTTTTAAATTAGATGTTTATGACCGTGTGTATTACTTATCGTGTATATAACCTGTAATTAGAGCGCTCGACCTCTCACAATTGAGTTGTCTTTTCTTTTCTGAAGAATTTAATGTCAAATTCGAGTGACAGAAATTTTTATGCCGCAACTTTTCCGACAAGGATTAACTAAGAGAACTACGTTAAAACCGACACCGTTGGCTTTACGTGCTCTCCAAGGTACGGAAGCGTTCATAATGTTTTTGCTCATACCTGTCATCCATACATTTTCTTCGTGCACTTGCTTTTGCTAAATTTTCCAGACCTAATATCAACACCAGTCAATGGGCTAATAACGCTCTCTTTAAAATTACACTTACAAGTTATAATTTATAATGAACTACATTAATTAATTAAGCGTTACAAATCGTAATAAGGAAAGGTCGTAAATTAAACAACATATTGATATAGAAAGTTAATATTATTAATGTCTCTAAACACTAGCAAGTGACGCAAAAAAAATACTGTTTTTATAAGAAAATAGCCAAGTCCAAGTAGAAGCATTTTGGTGTTGTATTAATAAAAGTATTGTGCAAGTCTCGTTTTTATTCAATATTCCTGTGGTGCTATACCCTTTGAATTTTGTCGGAATATTGATATAAGACACGATACATAAAAATAAATTATAATTTTTGTGATGCCAATACCGATTTCTCTGTAAATAATGTGTCCATCCCCTTAATGTGTATTTCGTGAAAACGCCGATTTTCCCCAGACCGATATAAATCTGATTAACAATGCAACTGATCTGGCGCCCTGCCAGCGCGGCTCTTCTGGATGCCATGGAGGAACAATAAATATTTATTTCAGGGATGAAAAAGTGCTTTTGACAATTTGTGTAAAATTTTAGGAAAAGTGCATTGACCTGTCCAGCTCTTCTTCTAGCTGCTTGGTCATGAGTCATCGTCATTCTTCTTTTATCATCCTGTAGCGGTGTGTTGTTGTTCGTTGTCGTCATTATTATTATTGACTCCAGTTTCTTCCACAGTATATGTAGGTACTGTTTTCATTCATTTCTTTTCATTTTTATCTTACCCTTGCCAGATGATACATCAAGCGACTCTTTTCTTCTTGGCTCCCGAGTGTTGTTAAAATCCAAGGTAGCCGGTGAATATTTACAATCAGGTAACTTGTTTGCTCGTTTGCCTGCTCATAGAAAACCTAAGAGTTGTTAATTAAATCAAATAATATATGTTTTATGAGAATCATCTTGCTCTGTATTATGCTGGTTGCTGCCGTATTTAAGCTAGCTTGGTGGCTAGCGAGCTTGACTGCTAAGCTGTGATGTAGTAAGGGGGGTGCGATCTTGGTTTTGGGTTTGATTTATCACCATTTTTCCATCTTGCTTAGGAAGGTTTGTTCTGTTAGATGAAAAAAAATTGTCATCAAAAATATAAGGTGTCTCGAATCGCAGATCTACTGCCGTAAAAATGTGAAATCGAATGTTAGCCCAGTTAGTTAGTGACTTGGCAAACGTACACAGCAACTTAATACTCCTAGGTAGTATCGTAGATCGTAGGTAGGTAGTATCGTTCCTTTGTGGTGTGACTTTTTCTTTGCTGTACTCTCTCGTCACAAATGGGGTCAGTAAGTTCTGTCTGTCCGTCCCGAGGCACGGGTGACATTGATTCACAAATACTGAGACAGACATATCTATATATAGAATAGGTGTCGGTGTGTGTGTCTCTGCCAATAACCTCTGGATGCGAATGTGTTTTGGCACGCCGCGACAGTTGGCAGCTGTTGCCCACTAGTGGGCGCTGATTATCCAAAATTGGGGGAATCCTCCGAAACATGCCGCCTTCCTCCTCAAAGGCATTGAAAAGGCAAGGCCAGGGAATGTTGGCTTAAATATTATTATTGTCATGAAAACTTTTGTGCCTTGGAGTGGACGAGAGGATGAGGAGGAAAGGGTAGAGCTCATGTTTCTATTTTACCACTTGCCCTCCGACTACGCCCTGTGGCAGCACTGATAGCTTCACAGTCGCTAAAAGTAAATTTATAGTTTCTTGCGTAAAAAAATAGCTGAGACCGTGTACAAGGCACGTCCAACATTGTTTGAGATTGACTGAAATGTTTTATACGTTGTGGACCAATAAACATCCACCGACAAATTTTTACGACGCTCGTGTCGCGCGACCCCAATACTTTGATATCAGGGACCTTTATATCCGTAATAACTAAGTTCACAATAAATAACTAAATATAAAGCAGTCTTCGACTGAATATATCGCTCGAAATTTTAGACATCGGCACTTACTCATGTTAACTTGTTATATACACTTTACATATTTACAAAAGAAGACATACCTTACCAATTATTTTATATACTTTAATTTTCATCTCACATTAGCTTAAGGCACTTATTATTCTCCGCATAAATATAAAAAAATTGACCCTTATATTCTCCTCGAAGTATATGACCTAGTCATGTTTTGTATTCATATTATATTATAATGACCGGTGGCTTGTGACGATCGTATTTGGTTGACAAAGTTAAGCAACTACCGCCTTATCCAAGTCGGCTAGTGGCAAATATTTTCAGAGCTCTTTCTTGCTTCGGAGGACACGTCAAACACCTGGTTGTTATCGTCAGTTGGCTATTGTGCGGGCTTTCGGGCGGCATAAGACTTTCGATCCTAGAGTTGACCACAAACCTGGTCACGAAACCGCATCCGAGGAGCGTAGAATATATGACTACCATCCAAGGCCATATATGTACATATATATCTATATATATTAAACTAATGTCCACTACAAGTTTATTAAATACTTTTCAAAATTATATATTTAACTTAAATCGGCACAAAATGACTGTTGGGAAGCATAACAATAATTTAATAAATGTGACAATTTTTCCTGAGGGCCCAACCAATGTAATTTCCTCGGGCCTCAATGGCATAGTGAACACTGGCTTCAGGCCTCCTCAGTTACGACAGAACTGTAGTAATGTGTTAAAGCCATTATATTCTGAGTTGTTTGAACGTATATTCATTGCATCTTAAGACTGTACACTTAACTAGTCGTTACTGCACAATACTTGCCTCAAGCGTGTCATTAGTGTACATCTTGTCGTCTTGTTCGACCACTTATGTCGTTTTATCGTTACATACTTTATAATTTATGTATAAAATGATAGGGTCCATCTGGCGTCAGTTCAATCTACACTACTATTATAAACGGGAAAGTTTTTGTTGTATGTTTGCGTCGAATAGGCTCCAACACTACTGGGCCGATATAAAAAGTTGTTCGCCAGAACTTTCATACGCTATATATTATCCCGGAAACTAAATCGGATTTATATTAAGTAGAATCATTTAGTCTCGGTTACGCGGGCAACGCCGCGGGTAACAGCGAGTCAGGAATAAATAAAATAATAATAAATAAATATCTTTGGACAATTCACACACGGCCAACTGACCCCAAACTAAGCGTTAGCTTGTACTATGGTGATCAGACAACTGATAAACATACATAAATACTTATATAGATATTACGCCCAGACACACAGAACAAACATTCCTCAGAACTCACAGAAAAGTTTGACCTGGGTGGGAATCGAACCCACGACCTTTGCTGTAACAGTTAGGTTCACTAACCACTAGACCAACCGGCCTGTCAGTTAATGTTAAATATTTTAGTATTATTACCCATATAGTTATGAAAAACCAGAAAGTGAGGGCAGTTTCAGAAGAACTTGTTATCAGAAATAGTAGTTATTGTGACATAACTGTAATAGTCACACATAATGCCGCGGACTTATTTGGACATATTGATGTCCTCTATAATATACGCATAACTTAGCTCTATTGTCAATAATTTCCGCAGCAGACGCGATATAAGGTTTTTTGGTATTTTTTTTAACACGTTGGGTTCCATTTTCGAAGTTTTCATACAGACTAATAATGTTTTTAAAAATATTTTATAGCCTATGGATTCTAATGTATGTAATGTTTAGTAATATGTAACTGTAATGTTATCTAATATGTATCTAATGGTAGGATTCTAATGGTAAAATATTTTTTTAAATCGGTCCAGTAGTTTAGGAGCCTATTCTCATCAAACAAACAATCAAATCTTTCGTCTCTACAATATTAGCATAGATAATACCTACGTATTTTACTGCAGATTGAAATTTACTCTATAATTACCGATGATCTACTTAATATAATATATATATAAATTATGGAAGCGGTGATAGCCTAGTGGTTAAGAATTCGGTCTTCGACTCGGGTGGTCCGGGTTCGAATCCCAGGGCGCGCACTTCTGACTTTTCGGAGTTATGTGCGTTTTAAGC
>DWJZ01003877.1:0-16226 GCA_018249125.1 Asbolis capucinus | reverse complement strand
TTTATTCGCAATAAAAAATCCTAAGTTTTTTATCATCATCAAAAGTGATCTAGTCTGTTTGTTTTTCTTTCTCGTCTAAGCTACTTAACCGAATTCGATTAAATTCAGTAAA
Source organism: Asbolis capucinus (assembly GCA_018249125.1). Classification (NCBI taxonomy): domain Eukaryota; kingdom Metazoa; phylum Arthropoda; class Insecta; order Lepidoptera; family Hesperiidae; genus Asbolis; species Asbolis capucinus. The sequence continues at coordinate 16,114 of DWJZ01003877.1, read as the reverse complement.
GCTGCCAAGCTGTAAAACAGGCCAGTTGATCTAGTGGTTAGTAAACCTGACTACTACATCGAAGGTCGTGAGTTCGATTCCTACCCACATCAAACTTTTCTGTGATGCGCAGGATTGTTCTGTGTGCCTGGCTGTAACTATCTATACAAGTATGTATTTTAAAATATATATGAATGTTTATCAGTTGTCTGATCACCATAGTACAAGTTAACGCTTAGTTTGGGCTCAGATGGCTGTATGTGAGTATTGCTAATATATTTATTCATTAACTAGGTATCGAGAACTGCTTAAAGGCTGAGATAAGGGATAATAAAATTAGTAAGTAAATGGGTAAAACCATAACACTTTGTATTTAGGAATATGATATGAAATTACTACATATTTGTTTAAGTGTTTTTGCAATTTCAAGTTGGTGAGGATGAAATGGGATATACAACTGTCCACCTTTCCACGCGGGCTTAAGCTAGTAGAATACAAGAAAACACGTAATTGGAAAAGCGGAAAAGCACTTCAATCAAATCCACGATTTGTAAAATGAAAAAAAAATTCAGTCAAGAAATTCGATTATCAAAGTCAACCTCAAATTAACCGTCGTAAATTATATTTTTACGCGGCGTGCGTAAAGTGTAAATAACTCCCATTTTCCGTAACATAATTAACACTTTTACGGCGGCACTTGGTCGGGATGATCCCGTAATAACCTTGTTAACCCTGGCGCACTGAGAGCGTCGGCTAGCCTTTTAACGGCCTTGTACATGGGCATTAATCCGAAAGCCATCGACATTTGTCCTTTTCCCACCGGCTCTATCCTGCATTGTCTCGTTCTTAGTCCAGTCCCCGTGCCTTTTAGTGTGAGGTTTTCGCTTTAACGAAGGGAAACGCAAAGGTCGTCATTAGGGCAAGCGTGGTGTAAACAAGGTCCGAAGCGCCCACTAATGGCCAATTCGTCCTTCTCGAGATGACCCCAGGTCTGTCTCAGGCCGCCGCTGTAAATGGGCTTTTAATTGCGATTTTGATAGAGCGCACCCGGATTAGTTTTGCTGTGTTCCCGCTTGGGGAACGTAAGCCGTTTTATACGAACACTAGCTTTTGACAGCAATTTTGCATGTTATTAGTTGTATCGCTGTTTCTACATCAATTAACGGATGGCAGTGAGATGGAAATTACACAAATTACATACCTAACCGGGTAATTAATATGAGAACGGTTCTAATGCTGTTCAATTATGAATGAATTATATATTGTGATGTTGAAGATCGGTAAGTAGTTTGTAAAAAATTTTTAAACACAAAAGAAAAAAAAATTAACGACAATCGAAGTGATTGAAACTGGATTAGTGTTTTGTAATTTTACACTCACTAACATTTAATTACAATAAAAGCAATATTTTCAACTATAACAAATTGCGTACTCAATAAAACGCGAAACGAAATATAACAAAAAAAATCTACTCTCGTTTCATCATTGCCCTACTTATTACAATCAATCATTGTCGCAACTTACATGTCGCGAGCACGCGCATCACTGCAGTACATCGCGCGTCACCGCCGTGCATCGCACGTCACCGTGGTGCATCGCGCGTCACCGCGGTGCATCGCGTGTCATAGCAGTACATTACGCGTCACCGCCGTACATCGCGCGTCACCGCAGTACATCGTGCGTCACGTGTTAGTCGCGGCAAGTACCCGCTCTTGTTCGGATGTGAAATTTAATTTCCGTTGTGCGGGAATCTGTCAGGTTGGAGGGGGGAGCCCGTGAAGAAATATGCCCCGCTCTAAACTTTGTCAATTTGTTTGTGGGGCGAAATTAACTCGATCCAATCTGCGGCGTGTCGCGCGACCTGTGCTGGTACCCTGGTACCGACGTAGCTTCATATTTCCGTTGACTTAAGTTAAGTTATACATAGAAGGTGAGTTTCCATGACTGGTTACGTTGTGGCGAATTAAATCAATTTGTCAATATTGTTAGGTAATAACTGATTATTTTAAAAGATTAAATATAGGCTAAATCGCAGTCTGTCACACTGCGTTTTTATCGGTCCGTAGAATTTATTTTTATTTTTTAACAATGAATATAACACCTGAATCTATAAATTTTAAATTTGTTTTATAACATCATAAAATACTGTGTGTACAAACTTGCAACCAGATAGAGTATTATTTCAGAAATTTTGATATTTCCTTGAAACGTTAAGAAGTCTATTATATCGCATTTGCGTATATTAGTGTAACACAATTTCTGACATCATGATTTTCTTTAATATTTTTCCTAATAAATAATTTCAATTTTAATCTAACATAGTAATAAGTTAACCGTTAATACAAAATTCTCATACGACATAAGTAAATGTACTAAAAAATCCAAGCAAGTTATAATGAGCATCCATATTTTCACCTTTAATCAAGTACGCGCCCTAACAAAAATTTACGACGTCCAAATTTTCCTCTTTAAATTACAGAGGTAACCATCTGTGTGAGAGTAAAAAATACGCATTTCGAACTTCGTTATCCGTATCACGGTATTCTCGAGAGTGCGTTATTAAAATATATCGCACCTTCATTTTCGCGGAATAACAGCGAATAAATTAGTTATGCACAATATTTTCACCCTAAATGTTATTCGAACGCGGATGTATGAACACGCGGAAATTGGGAGGGCATTTATCAGATGAAACGGTATCTTAGAATCGACCCCCTTCAACGAACACTTTCGCATTCTTATTACAAGGTGCAGAATATTTTCGATCCGCGGTACATTTGCATACAGACGCCTCGTTCACAGGTGACGCCTCTGTAATTACATTCGAGAAGTTTCAGATGAAAGTTTATGTAAATAACCGACCCGGATCTAGAGACGTTTAATGCTGCTAGCCGAAATATATTTTTGGGTTCCGTATCTCAACAGCAAGCAATCACAGCCCGATGGCTTGTTTTGATTGTAGGCGATCGAAAAAGTTGAGTTACAGCGGGCGCTGTCGGTAAGAGAATGAGTGACCGCAAGTGGTAAATATTTCACGACCACTTTCGGCCTTCGGGTGTCACGTAAATCTTGCCGTAAACGTCCGTCTGTATTACCTGACATTACCTTATTCTACTTTTGAAGATATTCGAATTTCATATTTTCACATATTTTTTGAGTAAAAACAGCGTACCATAAGACTACAAGTTCAAAACCATATACCGTAGTAAAGTTTATACTAACTAATTAACAGCAATTAGGTAAAGAAATCGTCGCCAACTAAAATGATATTTCGGCGTGAATATTTGCACTCATAAAATCACATACCCACAGTTTTCAAAGGCAGCCTGATACGTCTGCGAGTAATTTATTAGAAGTAAATATTGACATACAAATTAATAAATGTACGTCTTCTTTTGAGGATCGTAAACGCCGTCGCATCTTTAATTAAGTCTTATACAAACAGTGAGTGTTTAATCAAGGAACGTATCTTTGCCTGCGACGGAATGAAAGCTGAAGAAGTCGGTAAGAAACTATACACAGGATGTTTGTTTACAGCGAAGGCTTTTGGGATCTGTTTTTAATGGAATTGGTATTTACTCATCGACGTCTGTGGTAGTGGTTGTTAGCGATATTGGAATATTGAAATGACGTAGAAGTGGTAGAGTGGAATTGTGAAGTTATTTTGGGATATACAGGAGGTGATTATTAATGTAATTATAGCGAATATTAAAGTTTTTATTTCTTCGACACGTAAACGAGGTTTTAATTTTGTAGTTTATTCAAAAGTGATCAAAGTGAGATTCGGAAAGCATAATGATTAACTGCATTTACCGGAGTAGCTTTTTTTGTTATAAGAAAAAAAATATTTAAATTATCAAATTAAATAAAAATACGGCTACTTAATTTTTCATGAATTAATATATATTTAAATTGCTAAAATTATATAAAAATATGTTCACCGGTACACAGGTCACAAAAATATGTTCATAGGTACATGTCAAGGCTGTTTCATACATGGACATACACATAGGACTTGTTAGAAATGATTCCTCCATCCCCCTTCCTCGATCGAACAACCTGGCGTGGGGCCGGCAGCCCGCCAGTTCGAACGACACGGTTTTCCTCGTCGTTTATAATGCGTACTGCGAAGGATTTGAATAACCTGCCTGTGTCGGTGTTCCCGCCCACGTTTGATATAGAAATCTTCAAGAGAAGAGTGAATAGGCATTTACTCAGTTAGTGCGCTCAACACCTTAGACATCATCGTCACTTTCCATCAGGTGGGGTCGATGTCAAGCATTAACATATTCTAAGTAAAAAAAAAAACAAACTTATACATTATGATACACAAACTTGGCACGAGTTCTTACAATCATAACTCCAGTATTATCTGTTAAGCAATGTGCACATCAAGCACGTACTCCCACGTCACTCCAAGTTATTCTCAGCTAAGAGTTGCAAAGTTCTCGACAAAGGCCTCGAGAGGAAACCATTATAGCACTCGACGTCGCCGCCATCGCGGTCGCTTCATTAGAGTGGGGAAACGCCTTTACATTTCGACTTTAGAATCAACTGTTACAGCGGATAAATGCAACTTTTGCTCAGAGAAATATATTTAAACCTTTAAACTTTGTATAATTTAGTAACTACATATGTGTGGGGAGAAATTTAATATGTAGTATGCAATTTATACATTTTTAGCTTAATAGACAATTGGCAGCTGAAACCCGTGAACCTATGAAAAATATGAATGTTTTTAAAAAGTTAAAAAAAGAAATGAAAGTATTAATAAGATTCCCTAATGTAGCGATGTACTTAAAAGGTTTTTGAAAGATTCTATAGGGGTGAAATACAAGGTCTTTATTGGTACATATCGTTGCCTATTGCAATGCTAATATTTCAGCGTTCAGATTTATTCGTCAGGTCTCTCTTCATACAACTGACAGGCCTAGGGCATATTTCACCACGCTGTTCTAATGCGAATTGGTAGAGGGTAACTCGAATGATCACATCGATGCAAGACGCCTGTGTTGCAGTTACAAAATTTTCAATATTTCGTGACAGAAGTGTCGAATTTACTATCTGGAATCAATATTCCTTCTGTTCCTTTTTAGTTCAGTACACATCAGTTACGCCTTAGGTATCACTAATGTCTAAGGGCCTCCATTATCAAACAACATATCCCTTATTTTGCAAACTAAAAAGTTACTAGGAATTACGATACAAATAAATTTTAGGACAACTTTCACACGGCCATCGGACCGCAAACTAACCGTCAGCATATTCCATGGTGACCAACCAACTGATAAACATGGTTATTTTTGAATATATACTCAAATAGATTTATTTCCACCCAGACTCACAAACATTCCTATTAATGCTGTTCATCATCATCATAGAACTCACTACCTCTGCCTTAGCCTGTACAAACCATTAATCCAACAGGCCAGTGTAAGTAATACGAAATAGATAGTCAGCAGACAAGACATTAATTGTGGCATTCGGCAGCTCGCGGCCACAGAGCGTCTTATTAGACACGTAGCGGGGCGTGCCCTGTCGCCGGGTGATGAGCAGACATGGGAATTAGCGGGACGTGGGTGAAACTTGACGTTCATATGGAAAGAATGACGGGTAATTATGATTATAAAACATTTTTATGAGTGTGTTCGCGATCAAATGTGTAATAGAGAAGCACTGTGGTGTAGTTAGTAGGTGGTTTAGTTAAAAGTGATTCCCAAGCGAGGTGTCTCAGATTTTATTCCCGGTAGATGAATGTTTGATTTTTGTGTTACGTTGTCATAACATCGCGACGCTGAGAATCCTGTAGCAGGTGTGTAAGCATACGCTTAAGGTAATTGATATAATTTCTATTAATTAATATACGACAACAATACGAATGGAGTATTATACTTCTTAACATAATACAAAGTAAGGTTGAATTGACTTTTACGCATTGAGTTCAATTATCGTGTGACATGTGATGGGCCAAGTGGCTTAATTTGAAGTACAATATATAATAACTATATATAATAACATTACCAGATAGAAAGAAAATCACAAGAAAAATGTATTAGTGCAGTATCTGTCTTTTCTAATACATTTACAGCTGATAAGATTTTTTTGACAGAAAGTCACGATGTTCGCGCCATTTCTTATATAGACGTCATTATGACGGATATGGATACGGATACTCCTACGATACTATTTAGTATTTTAAAGGGAAATTGAAGTTTTTCAATAGTTCTTATAGATAGTACAAAAGAAGAGCGATTTTACTTTTACTAAGTTAGCCAGCTAACCATTTTTGGTATCTTCAGTACTTACAAAGACATGGGTGAATCAGTAACTTATTTTTATAGTAAAGTTATTAGAAGTAAAATGAATATACGGTCTCACATAGCAAAAATTCAAAAAAGCATTCGTGCAATATTTGTCTTTTCTTGGTCTCTTCTAATAGATATCCAGCTCATAAGACTTATTTGACAGGATGACACGTCGTCCGCGCCATTCCGTTCATCGACGTCATTATGATAGATGACGTAGGGCTGCCATACATGCACCTGATTGGCTTTGTTAGTAATACCAGTATTCGCCACCTTAGAGAACACTCGATCGTCTTCGAGAGACTAATTTGACAGATCGATGGTCAGCTTGCGTCTTTGATAGGGAGCCTAATGGCTTGTCAAGTGTGCTCCTTGTTATTGTGTGATAGATACAGCTACGTTGTTATTTGTTATTTTATAGGAACATCCTAATAGTCGCAAGCGTTTTTTGAAATCGTTTTGTTCAATTGTAATGTTGTCATCACATTTCAAGTTTAAATTTTTTACTAATATCTCTCTTTCTGTTGTCGAAAATAAAAGGTTCATTGGTAAGCTTCCTTAAATTGCACCCTCATCCTATACTTTTTTTCTCTTTTTATTTTCTTTACGTCATGAACTTCTATCTCCTCTTGTCCTTGCACTTCACCTTATCTCGTCACACTGTTTTTCATCTCGTCACACTTCACCTCATCTCTCGACTACACCATCTAGGCTTCTATAGCATTCACTTCAGATATAAAATCATGTGTCATTTTAAGTAATGACCTTTTAAAGGATTCGAGTAATTTTCTTATTATAAATTAACATTATGTTCATTGTCATTGTTATATGAATATCTCACGAAAATATTTGGATATATAAGTAAAATTCTATAGCATTATGGGCTTAACCATCAACTGAGATCTAATTGATAGCAATCTTATGTGCATACTTGAAGTTATAATTTAACTTTACTAGTTTTTAACTTACTGGGAAACATAGTAGAGTAAAATGATTGCCATAGTCATTAGGGAAAGTACTTGCCGTTTATTGGACCTTAGTATAGAGTTTCATTAACTGTTTCATCTTGGCATTTCCAAAGCGCATGTCAATGTCAGCAGTATGTCTGTTTATTAACTTTTTGCTAATTATCCAACCCCGCCCCGTCTGCGAGTATGTTGGTATTTTTAATTACGCGAGATAACGCTCACGTGGGTGTATTCAGCTTATAATATGCACGGCGGCTACAATTTGAACACATTGGGTATCTATTTAAAGTTCTCTAAAAGAAATAATTGATGTAGTCGTAAATAATTAACAACCAAATTATTGTTGATTGTTAAAATGTAAAAAAAAAATCATTGAATTATGTGATTTTGGCTAGTATTTTTCTCTGTTATATTGCGGGCCATACATATAAATCGTATACTCCGAACACTATATTATATGATTTTACTAAATTAAATTACTTTGTTATGCATACAAAATATGCATTGTATATGACTCACAACCTGTAACGTATCAGATATTAAATTTGTACGAGATATTATGTTATAGGAGTAAATTATTTGGAAAAATTATATAACATTTTACACTAGCTTTTACTCGCAACTACGTCCGCGTGGTACCTGTATATAATTAAAAAAAAACTGTAGTTATAAAATGTCTTCAAGGACGTCTGTAAGTCGAGAATCCATTTTTTCTAACTTTGTATTGTATAGCATTTGGTAAAGAAAAGTTAAATAAATATTACTCACTTTCAATAAACCTTCAAAATAGTGACAGCTGTTACATTAATGTGCAAACCTTCCATCAACCTTTGGAGCAGTCTCCATAAAACAAATGCTACAATTTTTTTAATATGTCGTTAATTCAACACAATCCAATCCACAAAATTACTTTTATTCAAAACAAAACAAAACAAACGTCTCTATCAAACAGGGAAAGTAAACATTTGGTTCGCCGAGCCGACAGCGTGAGACAAGGCTGACGAGTAATCATTCCTTTTAATTCTAAACGGCTCGACGCACGAAAAATGTCACAAATCAAATTAACCAAAATCAAAACAAAAGGAAGGGTACTATGCAATGTAATCACTTCGGACTGTCAAATACACGCGCAGGTAGCCCACGGAACATTAAGCTGGTTACACACGAACCTTCTGGTTGCTCGCACGAAATGTTCCGTACAAAGCTATGCATAATTATGGGGCTTGTGTAAATCAGTGATGGAATGGAATAAGTGGCCGCGTCGGTATTACCGTTTGATTATGCTGTAAATGTCTTCAAGTCAAGATTGAATAGGATTTTACTAAGTTAGTGCGTTTCACCATCAAAGACTACGTCGCCATTAATCATCAGGTGGTTTCGTTGTCAAGCGCTAACTTATAAAAAAAAAATCTATAACCTCTCGAACGGGACGTCCTGGGTTCTTAGAGTATATTAGTTTTAGCGCTGCGGTTTTGCATCGTAAATTAAACGGCATATTTATTGTTTAAGCGCTACAGAAGCTATAGTTTTGAGAATCCTGCCGTGCGCTCTTCTAACTTATATTATGTTATGTACGTATTAGAAGTTGAAGGAAAATATTGAGCAAACCTGCATTACTGAGAGTTGTTCATTAAGTTCACAAAGATGTTAAAAGTCCACCAATGGCCACCACTTGGCCAACATTCAATAATTTGACGCTTGCAACCAAAAACACTTGATGGTAAAGTGGACTAACTCTTGATTGATGTCGACCCATCATGGCCCACTATTTAGCACGGGTCTCTTCTCTGAATGAGAAGGTGGCAGACTTCGCACACCTTTGACTTTTGCAAACTCGCCGGCATGCAGGTTTCCTCACGATGTTTTACTTCACCGTTATAATGAGTGACATTTAAATGCTTAAAACGCACATAACTCCGACAAGTCAAAAGTGCGCGCCCTGGGATTCAAACCCGAACCCCCCGAGTAGGAGACCGAATTCTTAACCACTAGGCTATCACCACTCTTGATTCCAGTCAAGTCAAATCATACTTAACACATTCCAAATACTTCTTCCTTTATCACTTAACTTTGCCTTAAGTTTAAGTCATGTGTGCATTGCATCCGGGTCATGTGTAACCGGCTTAATGTACGAAAGCTTACGAGCGCATTTAAGTTAAAATTTTCACCCCCAGTAGCTTTTTACTAATTCGCCAAGTGAAAAGGGTTCGAAGTAATACAGTTTACTGCTTATTCAGTATTTATACGTTTTGGGGCTGCCACTCGTCTCTAGACGTCGGATGTAAGGAGAATTTGTTAAATTTGCACCAATTAGCAAAGTTGGGTAATATATAAAAACACATTCGTTAGAAAACAGAATTAGGTTATGGTAGGGACTAGGGTAACATAACTTATGGAGGTTTGTATTTATAAATTTATTTTTAACAATTATTAATTCTCTTAAATATGCTCACTTGTACAGGTTAACTGAAATAAATGTCGTGAGTTTCACTATTCCTGGGTTCCTGGTATATTTGATTCACGTGATTATTAACAAGCAAATTTCTCGTGAGTAGCTCCGCTTTGAAGATAACGTAACTTTTTCTCTTACAAATATTATCTATTTCGATAACTAACTTCTACCTTTCCAACTTACATATAAATGTCGATAACGAGGTTATTAAAAATGATTACTAAAACGTATCTGTTTTTTTTATGTTATTATATATATATATATTTAATAAATAATTTTCATCGTCATAATTTCAGTTCAAAACTGTCCCACTGTTGGGCTCCGGTCTTCTCTTACAATGCAATTAGTATACAGGCTGGTACATATGTCGCATGGTACGGATTGGTACGTAATAAATTATTTAAATTTCCTAAAATAATCATAAAACTCAATTCAAATATGGGCGTTATAAAACGTATACAGTGTTTCATAACAAAACAATTACAGTAGGTAATTGAAATAAACGTTACAAAATAAACACAATATTCCATACAAGTTCCAAACTAAACATCTCCCTACTTCTCAAGGCAATTTTTCCCGAAACAGCTCCAACAATAATCATAAATACATTACGCGCGATTGGAGACCAGATCCGTTCGAACAACCTCTATACGATCCATTCTCTTTATTGCCTATCTAACTTTGACGGATTTTAATAATGTACAGAGTTTAGAAAGCGATTCTAAATAACATGAGCTTGAAATGACTTGTCGCTTTGTATATAAGACGGCTGGGTATCGATCTTTCTTTGTGATACTTATCTACAGCAATGCTGTGTCCTTCTTAAAAAATAAATTTAAATTTCGAATCAGAAAAAATATTTTCTCGAATGGTCCTATTCACGTGTCTATAGGACTACAAAACTAGGTGTACATTGTAATATATAGGATTCGTTTGTAAAGATTATGCAGTTCTTTTTACAGATTTATCTTACGTGTCTCTGTACCCTATTCTCGTCTCATTTACTCATAACCGTACTCTGTACTATACTTCGTCTCTGTACCCATATTTTTGCAGTAAGGATAAACGAAACCTCGCCGAATTTATGATTCCGGAGCTTGCTTCGGAATGGCTTCCTCCTCCCTCAACCAAGTCTATCGACAAGCAAACAATGTATATTAGAAGCAGTGCCCTAAATATCGAAGGCTCGTCTTAATCCGCCAGCGGTGAGACCAAAGCGCGACTTAATCCATCACGTAACCGAGAGCCGTCGAGAAATCGTGTTACATCAACGAAAAATGTATTAGAGGGGGTTTGCCCCCGCCATCGGACAAACTTTGCTAATACCACCCTCTAACATAATCGCAGAACCTTTTACGAGAGGAATTTATGGGGATGGTCCCGATTTCTTGCTGTATTTATGGCTGAACGTGGCTTTACGTGCCGGCATGGCCCCGCAGTTAATTAGGAGATGTAAAAACGAGCCACAGACTAGTTAAAGAGTTTACTGAAACTTAAAGTTGTGGACCGGCCGTGACCGCGCTGTATAACAGTGTAATTTAATTACATTGTATCTTAAATGGATACATATTGACTATAGACCCCTAGTACTGACATTGATCGTGAAGCGTACATAGACCGGCGGCTTGTTTCGTTTGTAAGCGATCGAAAAAGTTAAGGAACAGCCAGCGAGAAATGCAGCAGGATGGGTGACTGCTAGTGGAAAAAAAAGAGTGATCCCGTGTTTCTTCGCTTTTTTGTTTGTTATCGTTAGGTAACACCTTAAGTTACTAAACACTTTCGACATTGAAGTTGACACTAACCCTTGGAGTAGCGTGGTGAAGGATACATGAGTCTAATCCCTTTGAAATATCGTAGATAGTATGCTCCAAGCTTGCTCAATTTTAAGGAATTAAGTGTCCTGTAGTGAAACTTTAATAGGTAAAAATTATACACCATATTCATTGTAGATTATATTAAAATTATAATAAAGATAGGCTACGTCTTAGTGACAATAAAAGCTGAAATAATCTAAATTTGAAACTAACAGCACAATCGCGCGAGCATAACCCAGGAACAAAACAATTAATAAAGAATAGAGCAGTTTCAAAACAAGGTTGCATTTAGTTTCGAATAACAGTTTGTAGATGCAAATTCCAATTGAACCTTGTTGGTATTGTAGTATTTCCAAGTTATCGATTGTTGAATGTTGCCACAGTATTTCTGGCAGCCGTCAAAGTTGCGAAGTCTTACATAGTCCGGGCCCCAGGTGAGAATGTGAGAGAGCGGCGAGACGGGTCCGCCGACGTATTTGCATTCTAACGAGTTCTATGTTATCGGAAACTGATATAATATTACTATGAATATTTTAAAAGAAAACTGCACTGTAAGCTTTGGTCAATAATTAACTAGATGTCGTGTCAACGACGAAAATGTGTCTCGTCACTTAAAATCTGATATTTTTCAAGACCTTTGTACATTAAAAAAGTATTGAGCTGAAAAATTTTATTTAGATTAATAAGCCGACTGTAAACAAAGTTTAATTTAACATTTAGACACACTAATGCTAACTGAAAAGTTGATTTCAAATATAGTAAAATCACAAATAACTTAATTTAACAAAATTTGCACGAACAAAGTGAATTTTACAATATGAATAGAAAACATAGTATAGTAAACAAAGAGGTAAGCAGTGGCTTTATATGGGAAACTTTGTAACGTATTGTGATGTATCTTATTGCATAAACCAAGTGAAGGAAATAGCAACTTTGCACATCTTCTGAGACTGTTCCTCGTCTCAAACCTTCATAACAGGAACTTGGCTTTATTTCATTGATAGGCCCACTACAGAGCACGGGTTTCTCATTCCTCATACAGAGGATGCCTGGATTATACCCCACCATGCTGCTACAATGCGGATTGGTGGCGGGGTTAGTCAACCCAAGTTTCGGAAGTTTTTATACCGAAGGCCTCCGACATGGCTAAAGGATTGTTATGTATCAATCAGGACCGGCTTTACATGCACTCCGAAGCAGGAAGCGGTCATGAATTATTGCCAATTGCAGTCACCCGTCCTCCTACCGACCGCGCCCGCTGTTGCTTAAGATGACGGGCTACGAACGTTAAAAAGTAGGAACCTCTTTACTAATCATCACAAGTCAATAAGACTTTTCAATTTTGATTTAATTTAACGTCAAAACAATAACAGAGTTTGATTAAAATATCCCTAGAAAATAAATCGAAAGGGTACCCTTAAAAATACAAGAATTAATTGAAAATTAATTATCATTCACAAAAGTTTCTCGCCAGCCTACACGAAATCTTCACGCTTCAATTGAGCTGGTTTATGGCAAAATTAATTACTGGGAGAGGTTCGACTATAATAGTTTCCCTGCAAAATTATTATTGTGAGGGGTCTGTTGGCGAAATTGTGTCCGAGCAAGAAAATTAGTGAGCGTAAAACGGGGTGTGAATTTGGAAATCAAAGAGCCTGCAAAACTTATTTGGAGTCTATTGTGATGGTCCATCATTTACATGGGACGATAGCTACATACAATTCGGGCAAATTGCTGAAGCCGTATTCGCTTCGTGGCTTCTGAGGTCTTTGTATCTCTGTCCTATTAACTATACGAAAGTATGTATGGCTGTCGAATTATATTATTTCTCCGAGGATACATCAAATTACTTTCTATCGTTAGCCTTGCGTCAAGGCTATTAGATATTAGACTTATTCCAACTCTATATGACGTCTATAAATGCTTATATAAATATTATTTTAACATTGATACTCACTACAGATGGACAACATTAGTACAATTTGTTACATGACGTGCTAGTTTTGTTAAGTTACCATCAATATATACGCATGCAGCAAAGACTGAATACTGATATTCCAAGGCTGGCTTCCTACGTTGCGCGGTTCTGCGGACGTTAGGAGCCTCGTATCACACCATCACCATTCCGACGGTACATGTTTCTTTATAACTAGGTTCCATTCGCGGCTTCACCCGCATGGCATGTCGATAGAAAGTAGCCTATATGTTATTTTAAACTATAATCTATCCCTGTGCCAAATAACACTCAGATCCGTTCAGTACTTTTTGCCTGAAGAAGTAACAAACGTCTATTTATTCATCCATTCACCCTCACAAACTGCTGCATTTACAATATTAGTAAGATATTTTTGATATTTCAAACAATACTATAATTTTAATAATTTGACTAAATAATAATTTACTTTGTATTATATACCAATGCACGTCTGCGGATGCTTTCTTCCCACGTGACGTTGCGGTGTTAAAATCGTAAACCAACAAGCTTTCGATAATAAAAAAAGAATTAATCAGAAATTTCAGTGACATTGTGGCCCAATTTATTACTACCTCGGTACAACCAGGCCAATTATTTAAATACTGACAAAAAAAAAGGTGAAGTATATTCAATATAACAGTTTTTTACAATAGTTGAAATAGTTGAAAAAACATTAAGTCATGAGGTGCTCTCGTTAAGTGGAAGATAGCTTTTTTATTGTAATAAGTGATTTTAATTGCCTTGCAAGTGGTTTTTTTTTATGAGTTATCCATCCATTCATTTACCCACCCATTTATCTATCCATCCATCTATGCACCTTAGTATTTATAATATTAGATGGAAACAGAATTTACTTTTAATATATTTTTGCCGCACTCACAGCCGTTAATGATTGCTAAGTCGCACTTAAATACATTATCTGTAAAGATAGTGTTATTCTTGTAATTCAGCAGTTTATAATACATTGCTATGGTAAAGAAAAACATCGTGGGGACACCTGCACTCCTGAGCATTCTCCATAAAGCTTTCAAAGGTGTGTGAAGTCCATCAACCTGCACTCGACGTGGTGGACTATGGCGTGTACCCTTCACATTGAGTGAGATCTGACCAGCAATGGGACAGTTAAGAGTCGCATGATGGTGATGAATTCTTGTTGACAAATAAGGTTTTTCATAATAACTTATTTAGGACTCTGAGTGCAGCGGTAAGACTAGTTGTTACTAAAGATTCCTTAGCTCAGACGCAACATGATATCTAGATGTATTCTCGCGGTGTCGGTGGCTGGGCGATATTACAATATATGGCTGCCAGGGGAGCTGAGATTTGGCTAAACAATAGATTTATGAGTTGCTTTCAAGAATATTAGTATTTTCATTTCAATCTTATTCGCTTCTGAATTGTCTTAAATCACTAGATATGTAGGGTTGCGTTGTTATCTTCAAAATGTTATATGTAGTTACTATATCGTTTTGGCCAATAAATACAATTTTTGAGAATATCTATAATCTGTGTGGGTAAATACTGTTCATTTTGAACTTGTTTTTTTAAGTTTATACCCTCTAAATATTGACATTAAACAAAACTTAATATGGAAAATATGCCTGTAGAAAAACTACGTCTTTTAATTTTGAACTCCAAATTCGAAGGTGGGTTTTACAAATGTCATCTTTAAAAACTTGCGGCAGCTACAGTAGTATGTGCTGTTGACTACTGACGTTTAAATGTAAAATCCAATCAGTTACATAAACAATCACTGTTTACACACTCATACCCTTGCATAAGCTTTATATCCCGGGCATGAACAACACGTCACCTATGACCGAAGAACAAATATTTATCTGTCATAATACAACGCAATTCAAGCTTCAAAACCGTACCAATACCAATATCTACCGTTAAATTTTCGTACATTAACGAAGATATACGATGCAGGCGTAATATAGTTTACACGCAAAATATCTCGAGACTGACGTCCGTAACTAAGGAAAGAATTAAGTATGAAATATGTGCACCACGGGCATCTTGATTTATGTGAGGGCGATCGTCTTTAAATATTGTTTTGTTATATTCTCCTGAGACAGTAATGCGGGGAGGCAGTACGAATAGCTCGAATGTTTAAACTTGGAAGTTATGATTTAGGATATTACTGCGGCTTCAGAAACATTCATAGTCCTAAAGTCCTAAGCCATAATTTTAATAAAATAGTATTGGGAGTGCTCTCAGAAGAAGTGGCGAGAAGTTTTCGCTGACTTTTTTTTACTTAACATTTACAATAAAATACAAGACAATGATACTTTATTGCACATCATAAAATACAAATACATAAAAAAATTTAAGCAAACACTGAACTCTCGATGCAGTACATCACATCATAATACTTTACACACACATACGTACACATTATATGTACACATAGAAAGGACCGTTAAAATTTAACATGTATCTACAATGTCATTGTTGTCAAATTAATTGAAATAATTTTTTGTATTGTTTTTGCTAAGAATAAAAAAAAACTAGCTAGACTTCGTCCGCGTGGTCGTGGTGGTGGGTTGTGGTCAAAATGCTGCCCTATGCCATATGTGAATTACTTGCGAATGTATGATACGCTTAATTGAATACAT
>DWJZ01003876.1:0-16226 GCA_018249125.1 Asbolis capucinus | reverse complement strand
AATAATTATGATGATGTTATGCTCTCTATAAGTTTACGTATTATATTCAGAGTAAATAAAGTGTAATCATAATTTTAGGAAGTGAAGCCGGACAAAATACCAAATCCATCAGGGGTCGGAACAATAGAGGACTTTTGGGGTCCGTCAAAAAAATTGCTTAATGATATAAAGTTTTTGGAGTCACTGCAGAATTACGATAAAGATAATATTCCACCACCAGTTATGAAGAAGTTAATGACTACTGTAATGCAAGATGATGGTTTTGTGCCAGAGAAAATAAGAGCTGTGTCGGTTGCAGCTGAGGGTAGGTGGCATGACAATTAGTTATGGAAATTAGTGTGATATTTCTTCTGATATCTACAATTTGATGTTTTTTTTGTCAGGTATGTGCAAATGGGTAATTGCAATGACCAAATATGATAAGGTGGCCAAAGTAGTGGCGCCCAAGAAGCAGAGATTGGCGGCCGCCCAAGCCGTGTATGACAAGGCGATGGCAGCACTCGCGGTCAAACAGGCGCAATTACGAGAGGTTTACAATAATTATTATATTTTATTTATTTATTTCCGTAACATTAAGAGTAGAAATCAGATCAGATTAAAAAACTATAATATGAAAAAAATCTCCTAATATAATTGGTATTGAAAAGTTTCGTGTAATTTTTCCTTTTCAATAGTACTATATATCTATATTTAAACTCAACAAACACCAAAATTATAATGAAAATATGTAGACAATATGGCTTTATAGGTAGGATATGATATTAATAATACGTTAATAAAACGTAATGTTACTTTGAATCACAGTACGAAATGCATACAATAGGTCCAACTAAAATTGGGAAAACTAGAAGAAGCGTTAGCGGAACAGAGTCGCCAGCAGAAGATGTTGGACGATGAGGTGATGGACTGCAGCAACAAGCTGAAGCGAGCAGAGATGCTCATCTCTGGTCTCGGCGGAGAGAAGACCCGTTGGACGTTCATCGCCAAAACACTTCGAGATACCTATAATTCACTTACTGGTAAAAACTAAAAAAAAGGTGTAAACGGATTAATGTTACTAAGATTTCGCTGTTTATTCGTCCGTCTCAGGATATTTGTACATATTTTAAACGGTCTACCAGCGAACAGCGAAATATGTTCTTAAGGGTCATACCTCCCAAGTATTCAATGTTCTATACATGTATGTATATGGTAATGTAAATTTCGTGTTACTGATAACATTTCAAAACAAACTTCTGGTTATTTAGCTGAAAATGTCAATGTGATTTTGAGGTACGATCCTAAGGTTTTATTTACATAGATTAAGTTAACGCTATATCCCATCCGATATAAAGTGGTGATAATGTCTAAAATCTTGGGCGCACTAAATTATTAAGGGCTTATCTCTTTGAGTCTTCCATATTCTGCGCAGGCACCGGTAAATTGTTAAATTCTTAGCAAAATTATGACATTGTTCATGAATTAATAACAAAATAGAAACATTATAGGCTGATTTCAACAAATTTTCCAAGTACAAAGCAAATATTTTTTTCGTATCTTTCATAAAAGAAGTTTTTTAGTGTCTCCCTTAAAATTCTTGTTGCACAATAATGTGTACTTCGTTAACTTGACATCTGCTAGATTTGTTTCCTTTGAATCACCGTCGTTAGAAGCAGAAAATGTAAGACACTTTTTTCTTTGTTGAAATGCCGTGAATTTTGCCTCGAATATATCTACATTAAATGTTCTTTCATCACGGAAAGTCTGGGGAGGTACGCCGGATATTGAATTTGCTTTTATAAGGCTTCAGCACCCGAGAACTCTGCACTCTGTAAAGGAAGAAAACTTTCAATTACTCGAGATCAATATTTGCCGGAAGTACGCGCATCTTCAAAGCACAGCTTTGATGCCACGCTAATGGAGCCTCCATACATTATAAATTAATTATTTTTGCTTAAAAGCACACGGAAGCTTAAAGTTTAATATTGTTTTACGGTTTGACTTTGTATAGCATTTAATTTGCTGTTAATTTGCAGAATGAATTATTTTTCAGGTGATATTTTAATAGCAGCTGGAATCATAGCGTATCTTGGGCCATTCACAGCGGTGTTTAGAAACGAGCAAGTAAGTATAAACAGATATTTGGTATAAGTAGAAAATATGCAAGTCTCATATAAGACTACAAGGATGCAAGAGTCAGATCTGAATATAAAATACTAAATATTCTATAATAGTATAAGTGCAGCATAGATAGAAGCATATTGTTAGGTTGTGATTCTGATACTAAACTTGTTGGTTGTATTGATGATTGTAACAAACAAACAGGCCATTTATAATCATGTGCATAGGTTGTAGTGTCATAAATAACTTTTATTTTTCTAAATGGCGACCAGGCACTTTAAAAATTGATTTGTTTAAGATAAAATATATCTTCGCGTTACTTTCTCAACATCGTACCTCAAAAACGCAATTTTTGTTATTGTAACAGTACAGTTAGTAGCTATTATTACAGAGTAAAGACAGACAGAGAGGGTTTTAGGGCAGATCATTTGCGTTGGATTTAATTAAATAAGACGCTATCCGAAAATTAACCATTTTCGAGATATTTTGAATTTCCTATTTTTTTGGTAAAAACTAAAGATAAACTTTAGACCCGATTAAAGAGAAGAATCCAAGCTATCATTCTTTTATTATTCTCGTAATTAGTGGACGTATTGTTATTTAATATCAACTCATAAATTCAGCGTAGCTGAATATGCTAAAATATAACAAAAACATATACTATGTGATCCGGGGTTGAGAAAGAACGACTACGATATGGTACTTGTATTCAGGTGAAGAAGTGGGCCCAAGCGTGCCATGACTGCGGCATCGTGTGTACACTGAACTTCAGTCTGATCAAGTCGCTGGGCGAGCCCGTCACCATCCAGCAGTGGAACATCGACGGCCTGCCCTCTGATGACTTCAGCGTTGAGAGCGCTATCATTATCATGTATGAATTATGTCGTAACGTTTACGTAACTCGACCTTACTAAGATATACACTGGTATGAGTACTTTTTAATTGCGTGGCAATATAATACAAGTATGCATGACCACGTTTACATGCCATAGGAAAAAATAATATAAATAGAAGACGATGTATGTTTTTGTGAATTTGTTTTTTTTTTCTGGACATGTTTAGTTTTATTGATTTGACCAGTGTGACATCTATGACATACAAAGTAAAAACTATAGACATCAACATTTTTATATTTTAGACCAATTAAAAATTTAAGCATGGTTTATTAAAATATTTACAAAAACATAAGATTTAATTATAGATCCCAAATACACAAAATTTCATAACTGTACTGTTAACTGTTGAGGAGTTCCCTTGTTTGCCAATCCTGAACGTAGTATCAAGTTATGCTTTTCATGAACATTTTTATGTCATTGCCATCAGAACTGAAGCAGTATGCAAAATGTAAGTGGGTCTAATTAAGCTTGCAAGATTTGACTCGTAACAAATATACTAACATATTAATATACAAACTGCAAGTTAAATAAAAGCTTGTAAAAAGGTGTTAGGTTAAAGGTTCCCCCTTAATATGGGGGCATCGTGGTCGACTGTGCTCTAGGAATTTCTTATTTACGAGGCCAGACGGCAATAAACGTATTTAAGTCTACTTACGTAAAAAAAATACAAATAAGTTCTGCGCTAATACCTAAGAAGGGTTATGTCGACTCGCATTGGAATTAAAAGTATCATTATTTTTTATCTCGGTTAAACGGTATGATTGGTATAATCCAGGACTGCGCGTCGTTGGCCACTGATGATAGACCCTCAAGGGCAGGCGAACAGATGGATAAAGAATATGGAGAAACCGAACAACCTTTGCGTGGTGAGGATGACTCAGGCTGATCTCGGCCGAGTGTTGGAGAATGCCGTGCAGTTTGGTCAACCGGTAACTATTAAATATTTAATATTACGCTAATAGGACTTTTATTATCGAAAATATGTTTTTTTTGTTTACAACTCTATCAACATAAAAGTGAAGATTCCTTTACCACATGTAATAAATCTACTACGTTAAGTAAAGAATTTGTTCTAAATTATTCTCGCTAAGCGCTGTAGACGTGTAGAACCACAGATACTCTAAAAAAAAAATTATAGATAATCTACTCTAGTAGAACCATAGGTACTCTTAGAATTGACAATCTTCTTTTAATTTAGATGATCGAATTTAGACAAATACCATATGTTAATTCATATTAAGTAGAATATAATAGAGAAAATCGCACTCAAATTTGTTTGATTCAAATCTAAAATAATGCAAAACCGGAGCAAACTGTGAAAATCTTTGTGTTACTAGTGTGCTACTAAACATACCGAGCTATCGTTTTTCGTAAATCCTTTGTCCAGAAATCAATTATTTACAGTTTTGGTATTAAGTAAAAGAAGAAGACAACTTTATTCGCAAGATAAAAATACAAGTCATTATATTTTTCACAAAAACACGTTGTTGCATAATGTTTCATAGCGCTGCGACTGGTTTTGCTGTAACGAGTTTAGGTATTACTTCGTTCGACGTACTTAAAGCTACAGGACGGATTGTACATAATTAAGCCACCCTACTAACTGAATCCTTACGGTTATCAAAAGCGCATTGTGTCGTGTAATGCCGAGGGCTTGCTCAAATTCAATCAGTGTGCTCCTCTGAGACCGCTCTGTAAGGGATTTAATACTAGCCATTATAGATTCCAAGTATGAGACTCGAGAGACTGGATGTAGTGGCACAGGCTCAATTAAGGCGCTTATTGTTAGAAGTTTTACATATTATGTGTAATACTAACTAGATATATAAAATAATGAAGATAATAACTTGTTGCGAATATTGATATATATATGAATCGTATCTATATAAAATACTTTCAGTGACAGTACATATGTATCGTATCTATATAAAATACTTTCACTGCTGACAGCTCAACGCACAGCCTAAACCACTGATCGTAGAAACCTGAGACTTGGAGGGCGTATTCTTTGTATGACGTAGGCTTCTGATAAAAAAGGGTTTTCCGAAATTCTACTCCTGACGGGATGAAAAGCGGGGACAAAATTCTACATGGTCTTACCCCTTGACCTACCTGTTCTAGTTGAAGTAACCCTTAGACTACCTAGATATTACCCTTTGGACTATCTAGACTACCCCCTTATTGCTTAAAGCGAGCGAAGCCGGGACCTACAGCTAGTTTCAATATAATTAAATTGAATATAAACGCTTATTAAATTAATAAAGTTAATTAAGTAAAAATAATTTAATAAGGTTAAGCTAAAGGTACAAGTTTTTTATTGTAATAGATTCAGTTCAGCTCAATATCAGAGGGAAAAGTTTTGCATTCCATTCGCAACGTAGCAAATATATGTATGTACAACGGAGTCTTACCTCGCTTGTGTGAGTACTTTTACACAAGGGCTAAGAGTTCTTTCTCAATTTGAAAGTAAAGTAGAAGCCGATGACAAACATATATATTTGAATTTAGATCAGTGGTTTACAAATTTTATGTATGGGCTGTTAAGTTTTAGCCAATCTTACGTCTACGTCTAACGTCTACAAGCACGTCGTCTTTGTGCGTCTTTTTGCTAATCTTTGATTAGAGTAAGTAAACAAAATCGGTACACAAATCGGTCTCAAGAATCTGCAGGCCTAAACTGAAGCCGAAACTTTATTAATTCTTTTAGGGATAAACACTTTTTTTAATACATACTTAAATAGATATTTCTATTAAACAACCAGACACATAATAAACATTTCTGTAAACATCACAGAAAAGTTTGACCTGGGAATCGACGCCGACCCACGACCTCCGATGTACTAGTCGGGTTCACTTGACCAACCCGCCTGTCAATAAATATACGTACAAATACGTAAAAATACAAACGAACCTATAATTTATTGAAGAAACCGAACTTCTAAACAGATCTAATATACCAATAAAATAAAATGAAACCTTTAGTTATAATTTCATAGAACTCGTATAATATTTTTAAATGTTTATAGTTATTTATCAACTATCGTATAGGTGTTATTGGAGAATGTGCTAGAAGAGCTGGATCCCATGCTGGAACCGCTGTTGCAGCAGCAGACCTTCCGGCAGGGCGGTGCACTCTGCATTAAGATTGGTGACACCATAGTTGAGTACAGCAAGGATTTCAAGTGAGTTACAGCTTTGTCTACGTCTAATAAATACGAGACGAGTATGTAAAAGTTCAAAAATATTTTATTTAATATAGTTTATCCTTATTTTTTTTATTAATATACATATGTATGTAAATCAATGTATCGTCCCGAATGTCATCGTCTTCATTAATAACATGTCATTATTCTGTACATGCAATTTACTCTGGGTAAATGAATACTGGGTAAGGTATTGTTACTTTTTTTACGCAGACTGTACATAAGTACGAAATTGGCGAATCCTCACTACCTACCCGAAGTAGGTGTGCGAGTTACTCTAGTAAACTTCATGCTGGCCAAAGACGGTCTCCAAGCGCAGCTACTAGCTCGGGTGGTAGCCAGGGAGAGGCCTGATCTGCAGCAGGCGAAGGCAGACCTGACGACCCAAGGAGCGGAACATAGGAGACTATTGCAGGATATTGAGAAGAAGATTTTAAATGTCCTGTCAACGTCAGAACACTTGCTGGAAGATGAAGAGGCCGTGCAGGTATTTATTTGTCAGAGGTTGTAGTAGCTTATGTGGTGTGGTGTGCCGATAAGAGGCTAATTTGGTCCGTATTGAGAGATCGAAAAGTGTGTGTGTGTTCTCGCCTTTTCTATCAAAAGAAAATTAGAGTTCTAAAATCTCTATAAGTGTAAGAAATCTTTGTATCAGATTTGGTTAATATTAATTTCTTAAAGATCATTTTGTAGCTATTGTCGTGTTTTTTGAATATGAACAACGCCTCAGAGAACAAGTTAAATTTAAACCCTCTTCTGTCCTCCTCTTCACAAATATAAATAGTCAAGCACCAAATATACACTGTTTTTAATCTGTTTAGATCCTGAATTCTGCCAAAGACACGTCTAATGAGATCAAGGAGAAACAGGAAGTTGCCATGGTGACGGAGAAGGCGATTGACGAGGCTCGCGACGACTACGTGCCCATTGCTGTCCACTCCACTAACTTGTTCTTCCTTATTGGTGATTCGCTTATTATTGTTATTGCGACGTTGGTACTAGTGCTTTGGAGATTGGTGCTATTCAAAATTTCTTACACCTAAGTCCCGCATGTCACTAAATGCCCAGATTTTAAGTACAGTAATTTTTTTGGACGACTTCTACAGCTCACTTTACACAATACAGTCATGAAATTGTGAGCTAGGGAACGAACACACACATATTGATTCTTTAAAAGAAGTATTAATCATTTCCTTTAAGACCGCTATATACTGGACGTATCCATAGGTGAAAAAGGTTTCCGTCTTTGTAACAAAATAAAGTAGTTAATTCACGTTTAACCTCTACAGCGTCTCTAGCCAACATAGACCCCATGTATCAGTACTCGCTGGGCTGGTTCGAGAGTCTTTTCACGGCGTCCATCGATAACACAGAGAAGGTGGACGATATCATTGAGAGGCTGGCGATACTGCGAGCTCACTTCACTTACTCCCTATACGCCAACATTTGCAGGAGTCTTTTTGAAAAGGTATTCTGATTTTTTAATATGTTTCACGCTAAAGATGTAAATTATAATTTATTTACAATCAGCTGTCGGAGCTGTTTTGTCGTTTCTTGAAGATCTTAAGGAAGCAATAGAGGCGCGTCAGTCTTACTTAGATTTTAGTTCATGCAAAGTGGAATGCTGATTATGTTAATAAGTGCCTTCTGGAGAGATGTTTGTTGTTATCAACACCATCACCAAGATCATCTTCGCTAACTTCAGCGCCATCATAATTGGCGTCTTTAACGTCTTTTTCTTTGTTTTACATACGAAAGTGACCAATGTGATAACATTCCCATGTTTATTAGGACAAGCTAGTATTCTCGCTACTATTGACAATCACGATAATGGTGGCGGAGGGTCATCTGGAGCAGTCCCACGTTCTGTTCCTGATGGGTGGTGCACAGCCGCGACACGTTGTGCCCAACCCCGTCACTTTCCTTAGTCCGCAAGCCTGGACCGAGTTCAACGGGTAAGGGTTCCTGATACTTTTGTTGTGAGGTTTGTCAGAAATTGTTTATTGGCGATTTTCTATCCGAATTACGTGAAGTTTTATAGCTATAGTTTTTTGTCGTCTTTAGTATTATGTTCATATGTATATACTACAATACTATAAAATGAAATAAAAACAAAATCAATATTTGTATATCAACGATATTAAACCAAAGTTCCCAAATAGTATTGATAGTTTCCTATATCCGTGTTCATCGTAGAATTTTAATGTGCAAAACGTTTGATAGCAAATAAAGAACATATTGATAACCATTAATGCAAAATCAGAAATTACCACTTTGTTCTATTCGTTCTGCAAAGAAACCAAAGCCGCACTCACGCCTGATTCAATTATCAAGATCGTTTGCTCCGAACTATTCAAATAGATAATTGAACATAATCTGAATTGAGGATACCCTATTGCTTAGAACAAAGAAGTTTGAGTGCAAACATAAAAAAGATATTTCATCTCACGCATTCACGTTCATCGTTCACCCCTCACTGGCAGGGTCAATATCTCGAGTTATGAGATAAAACCGGCCGCCCTCGTTAAATATTGATGAGTCTCTTGTTCGCTCTCGCTAGTAAATAATACATCGTGCCCGATACGCGATCGATCGGGGTTAATCGACTAAAATATGTTATGTCGTAGGTGGTTGCGAATCACAAAACTATTGGTACACGGACATACTCGTATTTCAAAAGAATACTTCCATCAGTACGACGAAGTTGTGTAATGGTACCCATTTCTTCATTGTCCTCCATGAAAAATACGTACCTAGGGCGAAAGTAATTTGATGTGATCAAAGGAAAAGTAAATTTTGTTCTGTCGGAAAGCACAAAGGATTTTGTTTGTGATAAATTAAATTAGACTCGATTTGAAGTAATGAATACGGTTTGCTTTATTCATAGCTCCTCTATATTGAATTTGTAGGTAGGAAACCTTGATTCATAATCAGTAGATATTACGTCAATTTATAGCTCAATGGCTAATTAAAAACCAATATTTTTAAGAACTGTATTAAATATTTGAATAATTTTAGAATTTTGAAGTGTTTGCTCAATAATTACCACATTAAAATGTCGCCAATAAGATTCGCTTTATGGAAAATTTGTTTAGGTAATAGTTAACATCGCAACAGAAATTCCCACTATTTTACTAAGACGCATTGGAGTAGTATGCTCTCGGCTTTTCTTCTTCGGATTTTATCAGGAGAGACCAGTTCTCAGTTGTGGGCCACCATTAGATTAAAGCTAAAACCCATTTCCTTTTAAGTGTGTCTTCGGTTTTGACATTATTATGTACATCAAAGGTAAATATATCCTTATGCATAGGCTGAATGAGATCGAGAAGTTCCATGGCATCCTTGACCACTTCATAGCTAATATACCCGCATGGGAAGCGTACTGCGATACGAAGGATCCCCAAAGTCAACCATTGCCTGAACCGTGGGACAAGAAGTGTGACCCGTTTGAGGTAAGGCGACATTGACGTAATAAATTAGTTAACCTAACATTTTTTTGCAAATCTATTTATGTTGCCCTTGTTTGTCAGAAAATGATGGTTTTACGATGCATGCGTTTGGATATGATGGTACCGGCAGTACAAGATTACGTATCAGGTCAGTATATATTATTTTATTAAATTTGTTCACTGAAAGTTAGTAAACGACCGTGAGAGGTTTCTTTAACTTCAAATATTTTCAGGTCAAATGGGCCGAGTGTTCGTTGAGCCGCCTCTATTTGATCTCGCATCATCTTATTCAGATTCTCACTGCTGTATCCCATTACTATTCGTACTAACTCCAGGCTCAGATCCGATGGGAACATTGCTAAAATTTGCAGATGACCAGGTATGTGGTGTAAAAATGTTTTTAATTTAATTATTTTTTGTTTTATATATTTGGTATGGATTGGTTACCTAATGCCCTTTCAGGGTTTTGGATCGTCTCGACTGTTTTCGTTATCGTTGGGACAAGGTCAAGGTCCCATAGCAGTGAAGCTTATCGACGAAGGCATACGGAGTGGCACTTGGGTCGTGCTGCAAAATTGTCATCTAGCTAAAAGTTGGATGCCGATGTTGGAAAAGGTACTAAATACGATCAATTTTGCCTCTGAATCTATTCATTTATACTATAATAAAAATCAACGTGTATTTTTTCTGTAGTACATTAAATTAAATATTGTTGAGGGGGCACTCCAATACCAAGATAGGGCATGAATTTTTTTTACAATTATTTTCTGTTGTGTTCAGCTTTTCTGTAATTTGATCATATAAAGGGTGCAAGTACAATCTAATCTAATACCTCTTTATGTAGGAATTATTTTTGGAAAGACTTTGAATCTCGAGAAATACTTTACATTTTGGATACTTTTTATCCCTAACTATACCGGGGTCCCCTGGGATACGGGATTAAAGTTTGTATGGGATTTTTTGTCCACTGGTAATAAAAAAGCAATTTGAAAAGCAAGCAAAGTAGTGTGAAATAAAACTACGGGTACAGTACTAATCGATCGTTTTGCTGCATCAGCCGGTTGTAACATAAGAGATGAATGTGATCAAATTCATGTTTGAAATCAATCATTGCAGATTTGTGAAGGGTTGCTGCCAGATACGACTCATCCCGATTTTAGGCTTTGGCTGACCTCTTATCCCGCTGATCATTTCCCCGTGTACGTTCTTCAAAATGGCGTTAAGATGACGAATGAACCACCTCAAGGTGAGTTTGAATCAACTTTTTTTGTTCATGCCTATGCCCATGAATGAAAAACTGAAAATCTTAGCCATCGTACACGAGTCTCTGATTAATTTAAGTAGTAGAGAGCGCATCGACCTTC
This sequence comes from Asbolis capucinus, assembly GCA_018249125.1. NCBI lineage: Eukaryota > Metazoa > Arthropoda > Insecta > Lepidoptera > Hesperiidae > Asbolis > Asbolis capucinus. The sequence continues at coordinate 5,214 of DWJZ01003876.1, read as the reverse complement.
AACAAGAGAAGCTTAGCTTCGTCCATTATTCAGTAAGCCAGTGCACCATGAGGCGAGGGTCCGCTTAGATTCAATTATGAAAGTATAGAACAATTATATATGTACATACATTGTTATTTTTCAAAATGTAAAAACAATATCTCACTAATTTCTTAATAGCCCATCTGAATAAAACATTTTATAGTAAGCAAGGGCGCTGGCATAATACGCGACGCGTAGCTGTATTGTTTATTTGTAGGGAGGAAATCATTATTAGACTGTGAATATTTAACGACAGCAGACGGCGCTGTTACTGCGTCGAACGAATTTAAACCAATCGGTGTAGAATTTAGTCTTGCGCGGAGCTTTCATTGAATTATAACTTGGCAATTCGTTTATAGATTCAACGGTTGACGGAGACACCTACATAGCTACACTTAGATACGATATTTAAATACTAGGTAATGGTGTCTTGAAGCCTTCATTGCCCGTTTGTTTCCATTGTAAGCAATCGAAAAATTTTAGCGAAAGCGGACGTGATTGGTAGGATAATGGGTGACCCCAAGTGGTAAAAAAAATGTGGACACTTCCGTGCTTCGGAGGGCACGTAAAGCCGTTGGTCCGGGTTGTTATTAAATAGCAATTGTTAAGCTATGTTGAGGGCTTTCAAGTGGCATAAAATCTTCCGACACTTGGGTTGGCCACTAACTACTCCACCAATCCGCCTTGGAGCAGCGTGCTGGATTATGCTCTAGAATTATTCGGTATGAGGAGAGGCCCGTGTTCAGTATTAGGCCACCAGTGGATTCAAGCCAATGGTGTCTTTATATCAGTGAAACGTTTTTCTATACAGTGAAGTCGAGAGGTTAACTTTTATTTTTTAATACATTGTGTGTAATATTTGTTTATTTCTGTTCTAATGTTATCAAATAGTTTTCAAATAACATTTTTGACGCATCTAGCTCAATTTTTCGTAGGATATTTATTTATTTGGATTCTTTTCTTAATTGTTTTTGTCTGTCATTTGATAATATTTATCTAACAACCACGTGTATTTCTACACACACTACAATCAAAACACTTTGGTGTGTGAAATAATGATCTGGTTTACTGGAATTACTTTGCGGTTAACCCTCTCAAATTTCACTAGGTAATATACTACTAACTAATAGTATGAATTTTGAACCTGATATTATCTACATGATCTGACCCAAGGTCTGAGGGCGAACATAGCTCGGTCATATCAGAGCGACCCGATCAATGACGCGGAGTGGTTCGAGGGCAACAAACAGACGGACTACTTCAAGAAGCTGCTGTTTGCGCTGTGCTTCTTCCACGCCGTGGTGCAGGAGAGGAGACAGTTCGGTCCGCTCGGCTGGAACATCAGATACGAGTTCAACGAGACTGACTTGAGGATCAGTGTTACGCAGTTGTATATGTTCCTCAATGAGTATGATGTGAGTTGAATGGTTGAATTTAAAATGATTTGCATTACCTTTACTAGTTAGTGCAGGAGGAAATTTCAGTTTCTACAAAATAGCACCATGACATACAACATCCTTTATGTTATTAATAGTAGATACTGTGATCAGTTTCTTATTTCCATACCTAGAAGAGGGCCTAATTCATTCTATGGTTAGTATATGGCTGAGGCACTTGAGATACCTATTATCGAGCCGCCGTGACAATTAATGGCTGTTGGCTTGATGCAGCCATCTTACTGAGTGCGTTTTGTTGCTAAATTAAGTTTGAAAGAAATTATAATATTTCATTCTCATTTCCACTGCCATGTAAAAGTCGCAAAATAAAGATAATTTATATATCTCATCATCTTTTTAATGGAATACTTTTTTAATTAAATAAAACTCGAAACGAAAGGAAAATAATTTGTTCTTAATGGTTGTTCTTAATGGTCAGATCATCATTTCTTATGTCTCGTATTTCTCTAGGACGTACAATTCGTGGCGCTGCGCTACCTGACCGGCGAGTGCAACTACGGCGGGCGTGTGACCGACGACTGGGACCGCCGCTGTCTCAACACTATCCTCTTTAAGTTCTACAATCCACGGACCATCGACGAGGATAAATATCCGCTGGATCCCACCGGTGAGATACGTTATTGAGGCATTGGATGGGTTATTCGTTATCCTATCTACCTCACACAGACAAGTTCATTTAATCTCATCAAAACATACATAATTAAAAAATCCTCGAAACGCAGAATTTCTGCCACAAAAAATGTTAAATTGAATGTAAACAAAGTTCACAATAAGTTGGTAAACACGCACAGCAATTAAGTAATTGAAATGGTTACTCTATATAAGTATTTTCAAAAGATATGTACTCTGTACAAGTATTTTTAAACCGATTATGTGGCGGTGATTCTTTTTGGTGTTACTTATATCGCCTACGGGCGGTGATTGCGACTAATTATTCTAATTGAACGACGCTATCATTTAGTAAGGTAGAGATATGCCCTGCGAAGTGTAGGGACACTAATTTGTGACTGATTGTGTGTTTTTGGTCATTGTTGGTGTCATGTCGCGGGTGATTCAGTAAATTTTAGTGCAGGGCTATGAGAGTGTTTACAGTCATATGTACACTTATTTAAAAATGCTTGTTACCGTAAGTACATACACATATGACTGTAAACACTCCCATAGCTTGTAAGCGTTTATTAAATAACTATATCGCTTACAAGCCCTTAAATAAACTTAAATAAACGCTACTAAATAAGCATATCATTTCAACCCATCACTGCCCACTATTGAGCACGGGTCTCTTCTCTGAATGAGAAGGTTAAGGCCATAGTCCAACATGCTGGCCAAGTGCGGATTGGCAGTTTTCAAACGACTTTGAGTTGTGCAAATTCTCCGGCATGCAGGTTTTTTTACGATGTTTACCATCACCGTTATAGCGAGTGACATTTGCTGTGACATTTGAGTGACAAATGCTTAAAATGCACATAACTCGGAAAAGTCAGAAGTGCGCGCCCTGGGATTCGAACCCGGACCTCCGAGTAGGAGGCCGAATTCTTAACCACTAGGCTGTAAGCGGTGATAGCCTAGTGGTTAAGAATAAGCATATCGATAAGAAAGTTCACAGTTACCAAGATATAATTGGCCACAGTGACTGAGGAGGTTGGTGTGTGCATACAAATCCAACACGTATTACATGGTCTCTGTCGTGTGGACAAGAACCCCTTCTAGAAATACTCTACTGCTCATTCGCCATAGCCTTTAGTGTTTATTTGAAAACACCTTTTCTGGTCAGGCACATACTATATTCCGAATCTTCGCGAGCACTCGGACTTCATAGCATTCGCTCGTTCGCTGCCCGTGGCAACGCCGCCGAGTGTGTTCGGATTCCACCCCAACGCAGACATCACCAAGCACTTCCGCGAGGCCGAGGAGCTGCTCAACACCGCCATCGTCACACAGGTGGGCATCTGTACTGGTGATAGTACACATGTTTAAGCTGAATGAACATTGATGTTTAGAGACTGTTTTTAATGTGTTAAGAAGCGTGAACAAGTAACGGTTATCTTCTTGGAATGACATAACTCTATACCGAGACATATTAAGTGTGGTTCCTAGGAAGGACTACTTAACTCTATTAGCATTTTGTAAATAAAAAATATTTAGGATTTCAAAGAATAAAAATATGTAGGACATTATACTTTACTATACTACATAAGTGAAGTACAAGTTTTGAAGGCAGACTATATACATATATTTCAATTGTATGAATATTTTGCTCGAATTGTAAAGAAAAAATCCGTTCTGCCTAAATGTTCGATGCGCTTTTAATAATTTGAGTGCTAGGAAGATTAATATTAAATTAGACATCTGAAACCACTATGCATGTCACAGATAGAACTCGCCACTGATAGCCCGTGGTTTGTAGGAAATATTATAATGGCAGGTAGGTCCTTCAGACGGATCTACGAGTATATAATAATTACTGTGAGGGGAGTGAGTCTGTAAAGGGATTCCTATAACCCGACAAGTGATACTAGCGGCGCTCTAGCCCTCGACGCGCGACTGGAATGTCTCAAGTATTCTATTAAGACACGAGATAGGGCAAAAGGCATTCTTAGCCTTTGCTGCCGGCGAACACTTTGCTCCTACACTGTAACATATTAAATCTTGTAGCGGATTCAAATGAGAAAAAGAGCTCCGTGAAGGCGTTATAAGTAATGTATGAACATTGAGTATGTGCAAAATATAACACTTTGTGCTTTTTAAATGAGAGTAAGAAGTTAATATTCGTTATTATTATCAGGCTATTTCTATTATTACTATAATTCGTCTTGTATAGTGCTGTCAAATTTCCCAATATTACGGGGGATTTCTATATTTTCTATAATGTTTCATGATTTGTGTTTTTATTAACGTTAACTAGTTGCGTAAAACAAGTCACACGCGCCATCTGTCTTAGGATTGGAAGCTATATATGTACATATATGTAGATTTTAATATTTATGAAATTAATTTGTTTTTTTGTCAAGCACTAGTGGCCAATATACCAATAGTGTATACAAAGCAAGTGTTGGGTAAAAGAAATGAGCGTATGACGTATGCATTATGATACCAAATTCAGACAATATTTTATAGTAAGAGATTTCCCACTAAAGCAAAACTATTATAATAAACGTGGTTTTTCACGATGTTTTTATACTTTTCTAATTCTTTACGTTTTTCTCGTTTTTTATGTAAATAATACAGTTTTCACTATAAAGTGTATTGGGAAAAGTATAATTTCTAAGAGTGACTTAAGAATAGTTTGAATGGCGAAGTTAATTAATATGTTTGTAATTAACCAATCAAGAGCTTTTATCCAACATTTTCGTTGCTCCGGACTAACAGTGCTGTAATCAGTATTTCATATTATAATAATACTAGGTACATTACTTTCATTTTTATACGTAACTGAACTATCGATGGTAGCGTCACTCTCACATAAGTGACTTTGTACAAACAAATATGTATACATAGAGGCTATATAGAAGTAACGCAAACAAAAATGTTCTCACTATCCGTAGACAAAAGTACAGACAAAAGCATTATGAAATACTTATTAATTGAAAATTAATTAACTAATCAAATATTTAAAAAAATAAAAAAAATCGGTGTTTCCGTTCGATAACAATGTACGAGTCTTCAAGTCAAGAGTGAATAGGCTTCTACTAAGTTAGTGCGCTTTACCATCGAAGACTTCATCGCCACTTACCAT
>DWJZ01003875.1:0-16227 GCA_018249125.1 Asbolis capucinus | reverse complement strand
ACACACCCAGACACACAGAACAAACATTCCTGCTCATCACAGAAAAGTTTGACCTGGGTGGGAATCTAACCCACGACTTGACATGACTAACAAGAGTGAGTAGCTTCATTTGGGTGAGACGCCAAACTGAAACAACAACATAGGTTTTATGTAGGGGTCATGCTTGAGTTTAGAATCAGGTATCTAATTCCAAAAGTCGGTTTCTAGTTAATTTCTTTTAGAAATAAAAGTTATTCTGTCACAATAGGCCATTATCGTCATGGCATATCGAATCGTCTGTGATTATAAATAAGTATGTGTTATTCAACAAATTATAACTTGTGTTGCAATAAGTGGGATCAAAGATTAACAGGCGCTTAATATATCCTGCAATTATATATAATAAGATATATACATGCAACAAAATTACGTACGGTAGTGTATCTGCACGCATCGCAATAATTCTTACTCCTTGCTAATGTTAACTGGAAATTATTTATTAAATATTTCATATTATTAACTAATATGTCCGTCTGTCTGTAGACTATTCTGTCGGTGTGACTGTCTGTCTGTCTGTTTGAATGCCTGTCTGTCTGTAGACCATTCTATCGATGTGACTGTCTGTCTGACTGTTTGAATGCCTGTCTGTCTGTAGACCATTCTGTCAGTGTGACTGTCTGTCTGTCTGTTTGAATGTCTGTCTGCCTGTCTCTCTGTAGACCTTTCTATCGATGTGACTGTCTGTTTGAATGTATGTCTGCCTGTCTGTCAGCCTGTCTGTCTGTCTGTAGACCTTTCTATCGGTGTAACTGTGTTTGTCTGTCTCTATCTGTCAGTCTGCTGTTAGACTGTCTGTCTGTTTCTCTGTCTCTCTGAACGGACTTTGATGAAGTTGGTAAAAATATATCATATATAAAAAATATATAAGTTACTAATTAATTCCAAAAACTTGAAATAAGGATTGTAAGTTTGTATGTAGTTCGTGGTCGTCGAATATAATACAACAAATGTGTTTTTATTTTACTTATTCACTAAATATGAGAAAATATTAGTTCGAGCGTTTTTAGAAACTTGTATTTAACTTGCAGTGTACATATGTTGGTATATTTGTTTATTACGGGTCAAGTCTTGCAAGGTTAATTAGACCCATTTACTCTTACACTACTGAGTTGAAATTTTGCATAGTTTTCATTCTTGTGACAACGTATTTTTATGAAAAGCATGACTTGGTACTACGTTCAGGATTGGCTCCAGACATGGGAACTCCTAAACGGTTAACAATACTGTTATGAAATATTGTGTGTTTTTTGTATTATGGATCTATAATTAATACTTGTTTTTTGAAATATTTTTTATAAATCGCTTAAAAATGCTTTATAATTCTCCACGCAAGTCTAGGGACAAAATTAAAAGTATAATACTTCTAAACATATTCAATCATTTCGCAATTACAAATCATTTCCAATTCTAAGCAAATCAGAATGATAGAACTAGTTTATTTCATTAATTGAATAACTAGATGACAATAAATAGTGCTACTTTATCTTGACTGTATTTAATTTAATGCATATGAGCAAGATTCTTATAATAAATATGCTATTTATGACTCCACGGCATATTCCTTGGCATGGCAAGTTCCTGGATTCGGTTCATAACCGAGGCATTTGTTTTATGCTAATATATTTTAAGTCAGTGAAAGCCCAATGCTTTTGAAAGTTGGTCACGTGCGTTATCTTGAGCTTGAATCCTCCTCCTCCTCGCCTCGGTATCCTCAGTGCTGAGGGTCGTGACACCCTCCACGAATCACCTTTAGTCTGATGAGGTTGCGACATCGGCTCCGATTACCAGCTACGTGTATGGCCTCATAAACTTTACTGCCCAGTGTGGTGTGGATCTGATCTGTCTACCGGGCTTCCTGTTGGGCTTCTTCCCCGAGGTCGTCTTCCCTCGACCTTGCCTATGACGACGAACTTCTCTAGGTTAGCTCCATCTTTACGCACAGCCTAGAATATAAACCCCAATCCCATGCTGGCCTACCAGGATGACGTAAAGAGTGACAGAAGTCAGCTGCTCTTATATCTTTTTGTGAAGCCCGTCTGGCTGACTACCTTCTTGCTTGAATCGGCTGCCAAACGATTCGTCGTGGGCTGGGAGCTAGAGAGCCAGTGCTTCTCCCCAACGTTTAGTCATCTCTCTTTGCATTCTTCTATCACCTGTCCTGAAGCGGTATGTTGTTGGTGTGTCAGGGGTCAACTGCTGTCGTTATTCATCCAAGTTGCTTTGGCGATGCAACGCTTCCCTTGCCTCTTTCTCTTTCCCGCGTTTGTGATTCTCTTTCTTCCTTCCTGGCCGGTAGCGCGTTGTAATACCTCAGTCTGGTGTTGTTAATGTCGATGGACGGCGATGATCACTTACATTGAGGTGACCCTGTTCGTTTGCCTGGCTAAAAAGAATAGTTTTAGATAACCAATATGAGTTCCAAATCCGCATTGGAGCAGCGTGATGGAGTTTGGTCTAGGCCTCCTCAGTATGAGGAAAGACCCATGCTCAGTAGTGGGCCAATGAAGGATTGAATACAAATGAGTTCGACAGCAAAACTATCAATGACCTTTCGGCAACTGAGATTTGAATTTTAAATTAATTAACGATTTCTTACAAAGTGTTGACATCATTAAGAATTTATTTAATCCGATGTCGTTACGTCAATGCTATTCGATCAAAATATTCGACCTTAATTACACAATCGATTTGATTGTGGAGCTTACTTCAAATATCTTCTAAGTAATTTATTCAATCGTAACAATACGAATATATACGGATATTGTTTATAGGTAACAAAACGAATATGTACGGATATTGTTTATAAGTAATAAAACGAATATATACGAATCTTGTTTATAGGTAACAAAACCAATATGTACGAATATTGTTCATATGAAACAAAATGAACATGTACGAATATTGTTTATAGGTAACATAACGAATATTTACGATATTGTATATAGGTAAAAAAACGAATATGTACCATTATTGCTGGTAGAGAATACCAATAGGCACTTAGTTTGCCTTTTGTATCTCCATATATAAAGTGAATACAATAAAGACATTAAATAAATACGGAAAATAAAGGACGTAACCACTGTAACTCATAACAGTTACGTCCATGTGACGGAAAACAGTAGGGGCGTAACTCTTTAGAGTTGGTCAAAAAAGTTACACGTTATTGATGACAAGGAGGTATGTCGATCGCCAGACTATCAGCCATCTCCATTAAAACACGTCAATCCTTTTCAAGAAACATACAAACACACATTTTAACATTTATAACTTCAAGAATGGATGTAACTTGTTTTTTCACGCGACTACGTTTGCACACCTTCACACCTCACACTCTTCAGGTTCTTCCCCCCAAAACAACATCACATCAAGTGCATGAATACAGTTAAATTAAAATAATACAAATAATTAAGGGACTCCCGTACAAGAGACATGATTTTTTTGCCGTTTTTATAGATAACCCTTTTTTATAGGAACCGAGTTCGTCTGCCAAGAATTTTTTTATCTCTGTGGACATAAAATATTTAAAAAAACAACAATGCACAGTATTTATTATTCCATTTATATAATCAGGTACACCGGTAGCTATCCCTTTAAATGAAATATGGCCTGAACTGAACTTCCTGGGGTTGGCCAAATAAATCTCATTTGAAAGTTCTATATTGCATATTTTGGTATGGTTTGTTTTGGTATAAGCAAATTTTGTATTTACAATCTTTTATTTAACTTGCAGTATATGTTTGTACATTAGTATGTTAGTATATTGGTTTGTTCTGGTCAAATTTTGCAAGCTTAATTAGACCCACTTCGTCTTAGACGACATAGCTGAAGTTTTGCATAAACCTTCCTTCTTGATGATATTGCATTTTTATGATAAACATGACCTGGTAGCTCCAGCTAAGGAAACTCCTTAATATTCACAATACAACTATGATATTTCATGTGTTTCCTCGTATTAAGGATCTATAATTAAAGCTTGTTTTTAGATAATTTAAAAACTTTGTTTAATCTTCATTTTTTAAAACCAGTAAGGCTGGTTTTTCTTGACAATATATAGATGATTCGTTTAAAGTTAGATAAGGAATTTAATACACACACGTTCAAGATATAACAAAATTTTAAATATTATTATTATAATAATATTGCGTATAAACGTTACATTCCTGTACAATATTCTTTGAAATACAAAAGTTAATAAATTATTGCATAATAAAAATTTGTTCACATTATAATTTACAGATAATTCACAAATTTATTTATTTGTCAACAAATTGCTAACAGTATATATAACCAAGCACAATTGTAAATAAAATAACGTGACTAATGTTGATAATTAAATGTTCTCAGTATGCAATACTGCTGTCAGGTTATACACTCCAGGTATCGTCCTGCTACGGTTTTAACATTGTTGGATGTGCAGGAGTAGAGGTCTAGTTCAGGGTTACGGGTAATGATGTTGTTAATGAGCTTCATGGCCCTGGGGACGGGTGTGCACCGTCTGAGCGCGGCGTCGACCATCTCGCACCGCGCACCACGATCGTACTGCGAATACAACTTGCCGTAGAATTTAGTGGTTGTATGTATTTCCTCGTATTAAATTAAACAGATACAGTACTAATGACATATTACAACGTACTTCCAACATATGTAACTCCACCATACCCACTAAAAATAACGTAGGGTACATGTTTGGATAGAAGCCATAGTTTCTCATGAACGCGATCCGTTACGTTACGCGATCCGTACAAATTAAATTAACAAAAATAAAATTATATCAGATTTCGTAGCTTCGTGTTTTTTCTACGACTGGAACAGTTTTCATCCCCTTATTGGATAATATTTCAAAAACGCTAGAAAAATTACTTATTTTATTTATTTTATTTTATCAAATCAATTTACTTCTACTTTGGATATTTCAAAACTTCTATACAAGCTTTTATCCCCTATTTCATCGCCTTCAAGCGGCTTTTTGTAGCCTATGCTTAACCTTAAGTTCCAGGTTTATCCTGTACCAGGTTTTATCAAAATCAGTTCAGTAGGTTAGGCGTGAAAAAGTAACAGACAGATACACAGAGTTACTGGCATTATAATACTAATTTCCGTCCGCGGCTTTGCTTGTGTGGTAGGTATGTTAATAAAAACTATCCAATGTGCTATTTCAGATTATAACCTATCTCTATGCCAAATTTCGTTCAAAATCATTCAGCAATTTTGAGTGCGTGTGCGTGCAATCCATCCTAAAAAACATTCGCTTTTATAATATTAATAACAATAATACGTAAATCAGAAACATCCATCCATCCATCCTCACAAACTTTCGTATTTATAATATTAGTAAGATTTTTATGGATAACATGTGAATTAGAAACTAATGTATTTACTATATTAGAATTAAAGTTTATTATGTTTTTAGACTAATATCGTGACCATAACCCACGTATGCATGATCGTGAGTACCCGTTTGCATTTAAATGCTAATGTACATATGTTGTCTGTGAGTGTATGTATTAGGCTAAACATTAATTATACAGTAATAACTAGTATCTCGAACAGATCAGAGTTTCATTACTAAACTGCACTCGCCACCTCGAATCCATCCATCAATACCCACAAACTGTCGCATATATAATATTAGTGGGATTAGTAAGAATAACACGGCAATTCAAAACATATACCCATATAGAACATAACATATGGCAACATAAAGTTGGAACCGTCGAATGAAAATTGCAGTAATTTGTTACATACATTTCCTTCCTAGTATTCCTAACATATATTGCCTCTGCCCGAAGCTTCACTTTCTTACTCAACATATCACGCTGTTTAAACGTATTTCTTACGTTTTATTTTCCTACTTCTTTCACTGTTTTAAGCTGATTGTAAGAAATATATGTGTATTAATGTACAGGCAGGTTAAAAAATGTCACAATGTGGGTAGAAAACGTATAACGATTCTAAAAGAATTTTTGATATACAAACTTGACAAGTTTGTTTTGTTGCGTTAATGGGTTGGGGTTAGGAAAGGAATAAAGCCGGGTTGTGTAGATGGTTTCTTCATTTTAAAATTTCAGAGGTAGCCCCAGGCACAAATATCACTACTCTGATATTTTTTACACTCGTGCACTGTTCAACTCGCGACATTGTGCCCACTAACGCACTTTCCACTAACGTAATAATCACTTCACTTTACTTCTACTGTCTTCGTCCCGGATTCCTTCCGGTTTTGCTTCCGCAACAGAACTGCCCGTTCCGTTTTTTTTTGCGTCCAGACAAGGACTAAGGACTACCCTCCGGAGATACACGGGAGGGAGATGGTGAATGCTCATGCATACCAACACAGCCGGCTGTGTGTAAAAATCGGCTTAAAATTTTATGAAGCAGAAGTCAAATGCTTATATCAAAATCAGTTCTTCATCCAAGACAATTTGCATGCAATCCCAAAAGAAAACATCACAAAAGAAGACATCATAGAACTGTGATTCCCAAACTTGTCTAGATTGGCCGCCAGAGGTCCACGAAAGATTTGGATGGGGTGCACAAAAAGTCTCCCCTAAGTTTCAATTATATAAATGCGAAAGTTTGTGAGGATGGATGGATACATATTTTTTATTCTTTCACACAAAAACTACTAAAACGGATATCTATCAAAGTTGGCATGTCATTCTTTATCGATGTAAGCAGATAATGCTAATTAAAATAAGTCAACAAAAACTACTCTGAAGTTGTGATTTTTAAATTTTTAGCTAATATATAAATAAATATCCTAATAATATATTAATAAAAGCATTAATATTGTTATTTACAGATTTGTCATTAATTGTTCTTACCTTTTGATGAGTTTCGAAAATGTGTTTAAATTTTTGTAGCAAGGGTCCACCACGAAAACCAGTAAATTTTTAAAGTGGTCTACGTCAAGAAAAACTTTGGGAACCTCTGTCATAGAGCCTCAAAACGAAGATAAGGCGAATGGAAACAGCGGCAATATGTTGCGTCAATCCGTGGAATGCCAATTTCCTGCTTCGGGAATTCGAGTCTGCCTTTTTCTCAATATTTCCTAAGAATTGTGCAAGTTTTATAGCTGTCGAACATGTTTGTGAACGAATGTATTATACGAAAACTGTAATTCGTAAATTGCTTGGACGTAGTCAACACAAAACAAAGCTTGTACGAACAGAAGCTTGTACGAATGGACGTAGACAACACGAAACAAAGCTTGTACGAACAGAAGCTTGTACGAATGGACGTAGTCAACATGAAACAAAGCTTGTACGAACAGAAGCTTGTACGAATGGACGTAGTCAACATGAAACAAAGCTTGAACGAACAGAAGCTTGTACAAATGGACGTAGACAACACGAAACAAAGCTTGTACGAACAGAAGCTTGTACGAATGGACGTAGACAACACGAAACAAAGCTTGAACGAACAGAAGCTTGTAGCATAAAGGTTCGAACGGGAGGTCCTGAGTACAAATCCTACGCGCATGTCTAATGAACATGATAATAATATTTATATTAAAGTTTGAGCAATACAGACTATACTGCTCAACATTAATTGAATATTATTTCAATCTCAGTTTATGCGCCGTCTGTCGCACAATTGTCCTCTGGTGGCTTGTGTCCATTAACAAATCAAGAGTTAATAAGCTTGTACTAAGTTAGCGCGCTTTACCATCGAAGACTTCATCGCCACTCACATCAGGTAGGATCGTAGTCAAGCGCTAATTTATCAAAGGTAAAAAACAAATTGAAAAAAACTATGATGTGAGAAGGGAATCAGTCGTTTGAGTAGAAGAAATAAAAGAGATGTTCTTTGTAAGTTATTTCTAAAGGCTCCAGTGGCCTACTTGGCATCAATTGGATTCCGACCCTCTCCGTAACATCTCTTTCAATAACCCAGAAATATTAAACGTATTATTGGAGTATCTTCAAGGACATATGAAAATTATTGAAATTTATTACACTGACTGTTGAACGCCAATGTCTTGAATATTTGTGTCGACTCCTCTGCTAAAATCATTCCACCAACGAGTTAAAGAACAACATTTAAAAATTTCCTTTTATTTCAATTCAACCTGATAGTTTTTAATATACTATTATTTGCGCTAAATTGGAGTACAAGGGCCGTAAAAACGATAAACCCTACTATATAGGACAAAAAACTAAATTTTAAAAACATTTTCTTTAATATTTTTTTCATTTTTATAGGTACATAGACCCTGAAGTGACATAGAAGTGATATTAGTTTTTTTTATGCTCTTTTCTATGACAAATCTTAATTTCTTGTCAGTATCTTTGTTTAGAAATTAACGTGGATTTGTTTTGACAAATACATAGTTTATAAATCTCATAATTATTTAAGTTGTTACATTTTATTAAGTCGTAACTAGACGTAAGTCGTTGTTAAATAAAATTTCTTAGTTCTTACCATTCCAAAGAAAACTCCGTTTAAGGGTGAAGCCATCTGGGCCGTATAAACCATTTTTTTTGTGAATTTGAAAGCGTCACACAGATCAATAAATAGAGGGAAAAATTAATAAGTTATTTTCTTTAATTTATATTATAATATATCTTTAATTATTTTAAAATATATGATCTTTATGTATGTATGTTTATCACTTATCTGAACATAGTACAAGCTAATGCTTACTTTGAGTTCAGATGGCTGTGTGCGTTAAGATATTTATTTATTATTATATCAATAAATACAATTGTACGCACTAGCATAAATGAAAAAGTACAAATATACATATGTATATGCAAGCTAAATTTAAATCCAAAGATGCCTTAAAAGTAAAAAAAATTCTAAGTTACACAGCCTAGTTGAACATTGATCTTTCTTCTACAACACCTTTTACGTATTGAATATCCATTATTTAAAAGAGAAATCTTCAAAAGTTTCTTAACTAAAACAATACTATGAATTACTGAATATTTATGTAAAAAGCATTAAATAGATTTTTAACAACGGGCGGACCTAATGTCTAGTGGCATTCTTTGCCTGTCAACCCATGTTGGAGTGACAATTTATGGCAGGTGACAAAGTACAAATTGGAAAATACTAAAACAAAACTTTATACAAATACATAAGACAACTTAAATATTAATAAGTTTTCGCCATTGTTCCTTCGTACATTTTGCAAGCGAAGGTTGAAGTTTGTAAATTTCGGAAGTGTTGCGGTCAAAAGGTCTGACAATGTGTTTTCCCAGTTGTCTAACTTTCTTCGTTCCTACATTACATAATGTCGCTTCATATAGTTTGACACGAAGACGGTTTCTCTCATTAGCATGGCTTCAAACCTTAGATTGCCCACAACTGAGCTCATGGAGATACCTCACATACCTCACAACCTAGAGTATACAGCACCGTGTTGCTCCAATGTAGAATAGTGGGTTTGTGGCCATCCCAAGTTTCGCCCGAAGCCTTCGACATGGCTTAACGATTGCCATATAACCATAACAATAGGAACATCTTTAAGTGCTCTTCTAAGCAAGGATCATGAAATTGCAGCTGCCAGTACCTGTCACACCCATCCTCCTGACTGCGTCCGGTGTTGCTTGGTTTTTGATCGCTTACATTTAAAACAAGCCGCCGGGCTATTAGCATTACACCTTGACCTTGACATAAGTACCGAGCGGTTTGAATTTTGTGTTATAAACTTTAAAAACTGGATTGACAAATACTTCCTCAAACGTAACTTTCAACAAAATAAAAGATATTTACCAAGATTGTTTTCGTTTCTCTTTTAATTTATCCTAAATGAATGCTCCTAGAATTTTGGACATTCAATATTTAAAATTATTAAACTTTGTCACAAATACTGAAACATAAGAATTGAGCTGTAATACCTCAGTTATAAGATGGTGGAACTCTTGCTTGGTCCAGACTTAATGTGTAAGCACCGAAATTTGAAATTGGTCTTTAATTTCAAAGTTAAATGCTTGAAAAGTAATGTCGTTGATTACAGCTACCGAGGAAAAGGGTGCTATTTTGCGAGTGGCTGTTGAGACAAATGTGCGCTCAAAATGAAGCGGTGGAAACGTTTAGTCTCCACTTGAAATTACGTCCGCAATTAACAAAAGACGGCACAAAGAAGGAAAGAGAAAAGAAAAAGAAAATAAAAGACTCAACAAGGCATCTCAAAGGAAGAACCGACGCGAGGGAATAAAGCGGCAGTGCGGGATGTTTATTTATATGCCGTAGAAAACCAAATTAGAAATTTTTACAATTCGTTTAAAGCTCTGTGGCTTATGCAGAATATGAAACATGATCAAATCTTATAGCCATTACCTCACATAGAGGGAGACCTTGCCGAACTTTTACACTTATGGTCCTTCTTTTGCGACCAAAAGATGTAGACAATGAAAGGAAAATTAAATCATAAATGCTCAACGGGCCAAGTATGCTCAAGAGAACCTGTGGGGTTCATCATCACGCTGATCTGGGGATGGATTAACATGCTAGTTCGTAACTCAAATGTTAAAAGATTTTCTTTTATATAAACACTGAGAATATACCTGCACCTCATAACCCTACCGGATGTTACCCTGAAAATTAGTACAGGTTCTTTACCAGAAAACCGCAGAAGATTGTATAAGCCACATCAAATTAACGTTCGTGGAATCAGTGATTGATGAAGCGGTACGAGGAACTGAAAGCACGATTGGCTCCCGGAAGTAGGCAGTTCGTGTTTCGATTCCGCTTTAGTTATTACACGAAGTTCGGTAGAACCCAATTGGCCTACACATCAAGATTGTTTAAGTGATAACAGACTATTTTCTGGAGGTGATTTTAAGTTTTTTTGCACATTGCAGTTGTTTTCCATTGTGCATTTCGATACGACATTCTTGAAACAGTTCCATGCAGCTTTGTTTTATCCTCAGCGCACACAAGGTGAGACGCATCGCAACGACAAAAAATCGACAAAAAAAAATATTTCTGCATCAATAACGATGCGCGTATAGATGATACATGGAAATTACACAGATCACATAATGCCTATTGATGACTGAATTCTACACTCCTTCATCTTAGACGTAAAGAACTTGTAATATATAGTGCCTAAAATTATAAAAAACACAATAAAACAACGAATATTGAAATGAAATGAAAAGCATTCATTTGGACTTAGGAACCGATAACTCACTTAACAAAAGTCAAAATTTAACAACACAAAGTCCTTACATACTCCTATAACTCTTTAAAAGAATGATTTGATAAAGCCTAAAGGATCGTTTGACCTATCCGTCATCATCTTTACAAACGTATACGGAACTTAAAGACTAGTTCGCTAATGTAGGCTGGTAGAAAAAAAAGGCAACAAAAAAAAATCCTGTACTCTTTTTATTAGATTTTATAAAAGTGCACAAAGTCAATTATCAATCGTGTTGCCGTGACGCGTGTAGCGCCGTGCACGTTCACGCTAACCCTTATTCTAAAATCAGCATTGTCCCAGTAGTCCTCGTCAGCCACTCGTCGTCGGTCAGCCACTCAGTCATCCAGCAAATTGCACTGGAGCAACCCGATACAGCCTGATGGATTACACTTAGCCTTTTCAGTTACACAGAACCAATCCATAGCTGACGAAACGTATACGAAATCCGTTTGCAAAGTATATGTAAACCCATAATCTCTAGAGTTCAGTTACTCCATTGTGCCTTTTTTTCACTTGAATTACTCCAGTGCCTTCGATAACACGAAGCGTTAACCGGGTTTTACGACTCACAACATTCAAAAGGTTTTAATCGCCGAACTTAAAAGAATCGTAAAAATTTGTGCTGTGCTAATGTTGACAAAGATGAAATCTAAAATACTTTCG
This sequence comes from Asbolis capucinus, assembly GCA_018249125.1. NCBI lineage: Eukaryota > Metazoa > Arthropoda > Insecta > Lepidoptera > Hesperiidae > Asbolis > Asbolis capucinus. The sequence continues at coordinate 4,373 of DWJZ01003875.1, read as the reverse complement.
AATTGCGAAGTAAGAATTAGCTGTATGCTGTTATATCTTGATCCTCGTTAAGTTAATTGTACTTAATGCAGTTTAAAAATAGAGAAATGAAATAACAGTTCTTCTCTTAATCGTTTTAGTGTTGATTTACTCATATAACTTCTAAGTGATGCACAAAGTAATACGGGTATGAAATGTTATTAACTTTATAAAAAAAATTCGTAAGCAGATATTGTGCACCACAAACTCGTAATATGTATGTATATAATATTTTCTTAAACTTTGTTGCAGTAATTTTGCTATTGTTAGATAGCAAATGAAAAAATCCTTTCTTATTGCACCGGTGAAAACTTTGAATATAACATTCAATGTTTGTTCAATTCATAAGTATATATCTCAGGACAATTCATCGGCCATCTGATTGCTTTCACTACAGTGATCATAAGTTATAAATAAGTAGTAGGAACTAATTGTTTCTCGGTCAATAAAACATATTACTTCTAATCCCGTAGTTTTCTAATTTCATGTCATCAAGAGGTTAATAGAACTTGATCGTACCACCATAGTTGTATGTTAGCACATAATTTCTATGGGATTACTAAAAGATGGCGCTGTTTCATGCAGCGAAGTACGCCAATAACACAGAGCTAAAAGGTTTCATGTCATTAAACTTTCATGTTACTAAATCCAGTAGCTTAGATCAGGGGTCGGCAACCCGCGGTCAGCGGGCAACATAGCCCGTATGCCACTGCGGTTGGGCCCACATAGACCCCATATACACGACGGTACTTGACGTTTTGTGTAATCCTTCCAGCGACGTTACATGAAATGTGGGCCGCACCAATATTGTGATCCTCCCTATGAAACATGAAATGCGGCCCGCACCAATATGCTAATCATTTTTTGTGGCCCGTGTAAAAAAAGGTTGCCGATCCCTAGTTAAGATATTGTGTTGTCCAGAAACGAGTTTATTAAATAATCTCTAGTACCTACATCTAAGAACATAAGTATTAGACACATAAATAACCGTTGATGAAGAAGGGTCCTCGAATGGAGACCACGTCTTGGAAAAAGGAGCACAGTGCGCGACCGACCAGATGGACTGGTGACCTAAGGAAAACAGAGGGCATCCGCTGGTATCAAAGGGTTCAGGACCGGTCAAAGTGGTGCGAATTAGGAGAAGCCTATGTCCAGCAGTGGACATACAAACGCTGATGATGATGATACAGATATTACATATTTGTCACCACTTGGCTATCATGTTATCGACACGTTCGCTTTGACCTATTAATCACTACCATTCATTATAAACATTTATTTTATACGAAACGAATGTATATTTTTTGTATTCGTAGTATTTAGATAGTGTACAAACGTTAATTACCGAGTAGATTTATTTTTGTCGCTATGGAACTTTTGCTGTATTTTATATTCTTTTACGATCAGTATGACCCATATCTTTACCAGTACTGCGCTCGGGTCCCTCACATGGCGACAGGCCATAGTCCACCACGCTGGCCAAGTGCCTTAATGGACATTCCTTTGCAATATATAACATAAATCCCTATATATCTACTAATATATAAATCCTTACTAATATACGCAAGTAAATGTGTTTGTATGTCTTAACTGTAGCAGTTCTAATAAAACTACATTTAGGTAACCTAAACGCTTCGCTTCGCGCTTTATCATCCTTACCGCGAAGCACTGGAATAAGTTGTCCGCGTCAGTGTTCCCGTTTGATTACAATGTAAATGTCTTCAAGTCAAGAGTGAATAGGCTTCTACTAAGTTAGTGCGCTAAACAATGTCTTCATCGCCACTTACCATCAGGTGGGGTCATAATCAAGTGTTAACTTATTTAAGGCAAAAAAACCTAAGAATACAGAAGCACATCTGGTTATTTTAGTTAGATTATCCAATATCCTATAATACAGTCTTTCTCAAAGAGGACGATAACGTTCATGGACACTGAACTCCTAGTGAGGGTAAGAGGGCGTAAGTTGTTAAAAAACCAGACCAAGCTGATATAGCATATTATAATTAAATTAATTAAAATACCTTAAGCCATTGATGCACGACCACTCCACCACCACCGGGCACCACCACCACCACCGGGTCTTTCCTTATTCAGATGAACATCCTCCACGACGCTTCAATGCGGATTGGTGCTAGTGGCCAATCCAAGTCTTGGAAGTTTTTATGCCGCTCAAAGGTCTTTAAGATTGCTTAACGATTGCAACGACCTACGGTTTTACGTGCCCTCCTAACCACGGCACTTATAATTTTTTTGCCACTGGCAGTCTCCCATTTTCCTACTGACCGCAGCCGCTTAACTTGCTCCATCTCTTACAATCAAACCAAACGGGACATGATGCTTCAATTCAATTCAATTAAACATAATTAAAATTTAATTACACTAATTCGTGCCATTTTGTTTTTAAATTTTCATAAATTTAAAATTATGAAAATATGGCGGTAGACGAAAAAAATTTAATTACACTAATTCTTGTCATTTTGTTTTTAAATTTTCATAAATTCAAAATTATGAAAATTTGACGGTAGACGAAATAAGTTTCAGATCTTCTGCTATAATACGAAACTTTCAATACGTTGGAATCAACAACCATTTGGACTGGATTACTTGATACTATCACACTTGGAATATCACGTCGTATAGGATTTGTTCGAGTGTGGGTCGAATTTTCCGTACACCCTGTGAATCCATAGTCAGTACAGGGAAGGCTATTTCACGGTACCCAACTTTAGAACTTTAGAACGGAAGCTCTGTGAATGGGCATCGTGTAAATGTGAAGCGGTCAAATCTGAATAAGATTTAGTTGGTTGGGTTCCGTATGCCGTGAATCAATATTTGTCATGATCAATTTTCATTTTGACATCGTAATTTCTTTTTATTTGTTAAAAATTATATTTAAAGAAAATATAGGTATTAAATAATATTTTAGAAAATTATAGTTTTTAAACAATATTTAAAAAAATGTATTTTTAAATGATAGGTATTTAAAAAAACTTTTTTTTAATATAGGTCTGTACGTAATTATATCTCGTAAAAATTATATTTTAAAACATTTTTTGAGATGTAACAGACTCCATCTGTCTATTTTACAGAACTAGCTAACAATCACTAGAAGACTCGTTTCATTCTAATGCACATGAAACACCAAAGGCATAGCAAAGAGTAACTGGGACACAATTCCTTAGAAGAGATACAATAAGTGCTCAAGGACATTCAAACTTTCATTCACTATTTCAATTTCTAATCTCTCTGTACCAATTTTCATCAAGTATAGAACTGAATTTTAGCTTGAAAACGTAACAGGCGGTGTTACTTTCTCATTTGTAATATAAGAAACGAATTCAATAACTAAATAAACAGATGGCACGACCATCACAAATAATACGTAAGAAATAACCTGAAAACAAATATTTCCTCGGCCAAGAATGATAAACTCTTACCATAAATACTGAGTCACGATACTACTTACGATGTATCTTTTTCGCGAACTGCCTGAATTCAGCCGGTTCGAAATATTTGCGCGAAAAACATATGTATATCGTGAGTATGTACAGCACAATGAGTGAGTGCATTACAATGTACACGTACACAATCCACGATGAGTTTAAAATTATTTATGCTACAAAACTTAAAAACCTTTACTATTCCTTGAGTACGCGGAACCCTAAACCAGAAGGAACCAGTAGCAGTATTTATATCGATATAGCAAGTCGTATCAACAGTGTCGAACGTGGGATAGCGCCGGAAATTTCTGGAACGTGCCGATTTGGGGTTCGTGTTAATAAGATAGGCTAGACGTGAACCACACCAGTAGCCGTCCCCAGAGCTCTGGAATATTCTACGAAAGCGAATAGGAGCAACATAAGTTGGAATTTTTTTGCACTACATTTTCCCGGCTTAATATACTCTGTGCCGTACCACAGTTAATATATTAGGATATGGGTACCGTTTCCGGGAATATCATTTCGTTTATTATACTAATATTTGCGTGGGAATATATTATAACTATTTAAAAATATATTACATTATAATGTCTACTGAACAATAATTAAATATTTAGGTACCCAAGTGTTACATCTTGTATTTAATTAAAGGTTTTTGCTTGCAGCTAACTATTTTAGATTTAATCAGATGTGATATAAAAACGAGCTCCACAACATTATTTCTTGTAGAACCTAGTTTATTTTAATTTGTTTTTAGTATCCTATTATTGACAGGCCGGTTGGTCTAGTGGTTAGTGAACCTGACTACTACACCGATGGTCGTGGGTTCGAATCCCACCCAGGTAAAACTTTTCTGTGATGAGCAGGAATGTTTGTTCTGTGTGTCTGGGTGTGTAATAGAAATATCTATTTAAG